>OVAO01001064.1:0-16626 GCA_900406285.1 Biscutella auriculata
CTCTCTCAAAAAGATGAGATAAAATTCTATTTATAGTCTCCTCAAAAACAAGAAAGGCTGCCCTACAAAATGCCATGCTGGATCGACTGGACCGGTTAGATGTGACCGGTCCAGACACCGGTCTACGCCTTCAGGAAACTGGACCGGTCAGATGTGACCGGTCCACACCCCGGTATGAGCCTCGGGGAAACTAGACCGGGCTGGGGAAGGTCGGTCCAGATGTTGCGGACGATGGAACGGGCAAGGAGAGCGATTGGACCGGTCAGGATGACAAGTCCACCTCCACGGGAGGTTAAGAGCGGGCAAGGCAAGCGGGCGGACCGGTCAAGACTGACCGGTCTAACTGATGCGGATCACGGACAGGTCACGGTACCAGTTTGGCTGACCGATCCACCTCTACGAAAACAGAGCTCAAGTCCAGAAATGCTCCAAAGTGCTCCAAAAGACTCCAAAATCGCTAAGGTAGGTTTCCACACCTGAAATAAGAAAAAGAGATGCAATGCAACCTAAAAGACTCTAAATGCAATCCTAAACTACAACTAAACGAATGAAAATCGATCTAAAAACCGGCTAAAAACAAGGTATATCAAATATGACCAAGTTTTTTATGCCATAGATTCATATCATCAACGGCACTTAAACAAATTTGACTGCTCTCCCATCTATAGCAATTGTTACTTCCTCGAATTCCTTGAATTACAACGTTTTCATCCTTATCCAAGGCTTTGCATTCAGATTTTGTAAAAACCACTTCCATTCCTTGATCACATAACTGACTTACACTGATGAGATTTGCTTTTAATCCTTCAACGAGATAGACATTGTTGAGAGTCGGGGATGTTGTTTCAATAATTTCTCCTTAAGTTGTACTATTACCTTGTCTGCCATCTCCAAAGGTAACACTTCCGCCCTTTACAGTCTTAATGTTATCGAGATAAAATTTCTTGCATGTCATATGTCGAGAACATCCATTGTCAAAGTACCATGCCTCTTCTAATTTTTCTTGTGCAGTTGGTGTCATAAAATAGTGAAGATCACCTCTTCAAAATCGGGAAATCGGAAGTTTGGAGGTTTTGGAGCTTCAAAATCACGAAAAGAGAGAGGTGGGAAAGATAAGTTTTTGTAAAACCCTTAAAAATCCAACTTAAACCAAATTTTTCGTACCTGGTGAGTGACCAGTACGAACTCTCTGTTCGGACCCGTAAGGATGATATCGATCATTTCTGTTTGGTATAGTCGACTAGTATAAGCTCCAAGTTTCACCCGTCAGAGTTGTACCGGTATGTACTGGCCGGTACTAGTGACAGGTATAGTCATACCAGATTCCCGAATCAAGTTGATTGCTCTTGAATCCTTTCATCGTTTGATTTTTGCCCCACACCGACTTCGGTATAGATTGTTCATGGTTATAGCTCGGCTCTGAATATCTGTAGGACCTGCAAAAACTTAAATTTCCCAAAACAAATTCCCAAAAACTCAAAGTTCAAAGACAAAAAAATAAAAGAAAAACACGTTCTTAAAGCTATTTATAAAGGATAACATGGGACTTCCTCCCAAGCAAGCTTGTTTAAAGTCACTAGCTTGACTTTGTTGACTGTTATCAATGCGGTTTTGAGTTGAGTTTCAGCTTCCAAACTCTCTCTTCCAGCTTTTCCACCTCATTTTGATGTTCTTCTCTATCGGAATTGACTTGATTTTCCAATGTCCAAATCTGATTGAGTAGATATATGTAGACTTGGTTTCCTTACAAAACTTTGCATTCCAATAGTTCTGCTTTCTCGGACCTCACACTTAAGTACTTGGAATTGATCTTGACTAACCAGGTGACTGAGTCCTCTCCCTTTATTAAAGGTCGGTTCCTTTCTTGTCTTATGCACCTTTTCTAATTGTTTTTGCTCGTTTTGCTCCGAGTGATAGGAGGTGTAGTTGTCAACTTTTTCGAGTATCATCTCACCGGTTTCAAAGGTTACATTAGATTCGGTGTCTCTTAGGAAATTTCTTCCCAAGATAATCGATCTACCCTCTTCCAAAGGTGCCCCAAAGATGAAGAAGTCGGTAGAGACGACACCGTAAAAAACCAGAATCCCCACATTGAGGATCATACCAATCGGGTTCACGTTGCGACCGACTACCATAGTCAAATCCCAAAGTGGTGGGTCGGCAATGACAAAGCCCATGAATTCGACAAGGTCCTTAATCATCGCGTTGAATACCAAGCGAGAGTCGCATAGGATCCTATCCAAGTCGAACTGTTTTATGCAGACAGGGATTTTGTATCTCCCAAGATCGGGTTGTCTACATTATATTATGTCTTCCGGGAGGTGTTCTTCCTCTCTTAACTGCCCATTTGCAGGGTCCTCCTCTTCCTCGGTGTGATTACTCTCTTCTTCATTGATGAGGACAAATAGTATATCATCCTCCTTGCGTTTCCTTGACAAGGGTGTTTTTATTCATATTTTTAAATTCCATTAACCTCCAAATCCATGCTAATCTTTCCCTTCTTCAAGCTAATTTCAGCTCCTGTAGACGCTAGAAACAGTCTACCAAAATTAGTTGATCCTCTTGCTTCCTTTCCTTTCCATCTTTAGAACCACAAAGTTGGTAGGGACGTCGACTCCTCTCAACTTGACCGGTAGATCAATTAGTATCCCCACTGGTTTCCGGACATATTTGTCTGCTAGGAGAACATATATCCTGGAAGGGACAAAGCAAGCGAAGCCAAGTTGTTCAGCAACAGACAATGGCATAACGTTAACGCTAGCTTCTAAGTCACAAAGAAAATCATCAGAATATACAAAATTTAGAGAGCAATGGATTAAGAAACTCCATGGATCCGCTTTCTTAGCCAGATTGAGTTTGGGTATGATGGGAGTAGGATCGTCGGGTAGGAAGTCTTTCTTGAGTTTGTCCTTTAAGATTGGCAAACGTTCAAGTTTGCCAACGTTTCCTAAATCTCATGTATGTGCTCACTTATGACCTTCAAGCTTTCTCTGAATTTCTCTTTGTACATTTCCATATGGCGACCCAGAAAGGGAAGCATATGAATGTAAGTATCAACAAGTTTGATTTCCTCCGTGGTTTTATTAGTGTCTCTTATCCTTCCTGAAAAAGTAACCCCCCACTTAGAGTCTCATTGTCCTCGATGAGAACAATACTGGAAATCGCATTGATATACTCGGTCGACGGTGCTTCAGCTTTTCCTGGAAGTGTACCCGACTGTCTTTTGGAAGACAATGCAACCTAAGCAACCTGAGTATCAAGAGTCTTCATATTAGAGGACATTAAGTCAATCTTCGAGTTTGGATTAGTGTAGATGTGGTCCACTTTGGAGTGGATTTCCCTCTTGAAGTTAACGAACTCGGTCGCATGCTTTGATTGTCCCTCAAGCAATTATTTCAGCATATGGATTGTTTGATCTTCTGGGCCAGGTGGAGTATGTGCAACTTGAGGTTGTTGAGTAACCTTGGAAGTAGGGAATCTGGGTGTACAAGTGGTTGGGTAAGACAGTCTTGAACCCCCTTGGTTCAGATAAGACCCGTGGTTTTGGTAGCTTTGCTGAGTCGGGTACTGCTTTTGAGGAGGGTAAACTTTATCTTGTGGGTTTGCAACGTTGGTGCTTCGACAGGACAAGTCCGGGTTTGGGTTGTAGTTGTTGAACTTCCTTTGGTAGCCTTGGTTACCCACATACTGAACCTCTTCCATCTGGTATTCCTCAAAAGATTCCTCTTCAGTTTGACCCACAAAGTTGACTGACCCACGTTGGTTGAGTAGCATCCGGTCAATCTTCTCATTTAGAGACTTCAATTCAGCTTTGAAACCATTCTCCTTAGTGTTATCATTCTGGGGAACTGATCGATCAAAATCGCCTCCATGAGAAGCATCACTTTGGGCGAGCTTCTCGATGAGCATTGAACCTTCATCATAAGTTTTGTTAAAGAAACTGCCCCCACTTGCAGTGTGTAGCATCATCTGATATTCACTGTGGAGACCTCTGTGGAATGTGCCCAGAAGACTCTCAGGTGTGAAATTGTGATGTGGGCACATTTGAGTGTACTTCTTGAAACGATGACATGCTTCTACAAAGGATTTCATACCCTTTTGAGAAAAGTGAAGATATCACTTCTGAACTTGGCGTTCCGGGATGGTGAGAAGAATGAAGCGAGAAATGCTTTCTTGCAGTCAGCCCAAGTGAGAATAGAGTCATGGGGTAAACTTGTCTCTGAATCTTGTGCAGCTCCACCTAAAGAGAAGGGGAATGACCTCAATTTATAGGCGTCTTCAATCACGTCATTAATCTTGACAGTGTCACATACATTATTGAAGTGGTCCAAGTTCTCTATGGGGTCATCTGAGGAAAGCTAGTAGAACTAACGGTTCATAATCATACTCAACATACTCGTCTTGATATCAAAATTGTTAGCTTCCACTTGAGGTGGTATGATATCTGCTCTATTGTCGTGCACTCTCAGTTCATTAGTGTCTCCTATTGTCTGAATAGGAGGGTTAACTCTTTGAGGAACTGGTGCAACAGTGGGATTGGGTTCTGACCCAAATCGTCGGTTTGATTTCCGACTGCCATCTTTAAGTTGAGACGGTGTATGTGGTTCAATCTCTCGGTCTCTCAAACTCTGGTGTTCTGTTGTTCGAGAGCGGCGATGTCTTCAAAGCTGAGTGCCATCGTGTTTTGTTGAGTGTCATCTCTCATTTGCATGAGATTTGCAATTACAATAAGAGCCTCTATCCCCTTTAATGAGTAATTAATTAAAAATAAAAAGAAGGTTCACATTACCTTCCCCAATCAGCGCTAGTTACAATCTTATTTCGACCCGGTTATCCCTAATTTCCTAGAATTTCCATAATTTCGTTCAATTTCATCGAGCTAAATTGCAAAATCGAAGCTCCAATGTGCCTCACTTGAGCCCAATCGAGCTCATATGTTCTGCTCCGTCGTCCCCTACACAACATATACGTTTTTGTAGCCATTCTTGAGCACAATTTTCTCAATTTTACCAAGAAATTACGTTTCTATGGACAATAAAATTACGTTTATAATAATTCGAATGACAACTAGACAACTCGTACGACATAGAGATGTTGTGTTATAACCGAATTAAGATTTCCGTTTTTTGCCCCATCACAAAGATATCATCAACTTAAGAAAACACAACACTAAAGAAAGAAAGGTTTATAGGAAGAGGAGAGAAACACCTATCTCCTAATTAAGGATCAAATGCATCTTGATCACTCCGTAAACATAAGCAAAAATATAAGAATAAACATAAATAAAAGTTCACCGACTAAAAGAGAAGAAAAGTGTAATTTCACGGTCCTACAAACAAATGTGACATACTGTAGAAGTAGAAATAAGTTTGTCGAACATATCGCAATAACCATCTCAACCACAACCACATGGTAACAAGTTTCTCGTCCCACAGTTGCAACTATCACGAACATAGCTTGTTATGATTTGTCTTGCCATTGGTCTACACCTCCATAAAACGTCCTCAATATTTCCCCAAAGTTTTTTGACCTCCTCCATCGTGTGTGACAACATGTGTTTTATAAAAAAAGATAAGATGTCGAAACCCGTTTTGCTTTGATTGGCCACCAATGCAGACAAGGATAACCTATAAACATATTGTGTTGCTTTGTTTCCTCTACTAACTGTTTGAATCCTTTTTCTCATATTTTTTCACTACTTGTTCGGGAGAAGTAGTTTTTTATGCATATCATGTACAAAGCTTCAACGTTTACATCCCATGCAAAATCACCATAGTCGGTGGGATATTTGTCTTAAGTATTTTGGCTTCCATAGAGAATAAGGGACTTTAGCTAGCGAACATATCCCGAGAACGTATTTAGAGTTGACGTGTTACTTAAGGGCCTTTGACACGAGTTCGAGACTTCGAATGTAGGAGAACGGATTTCGGGACTTCAAAATTGCGACACGTAGACAGATTTCTTGGAGAAGATGGTCGGGTAGATTATTCAGAGAAACTCCTTCGAACAACATTTTGGAAGTTTTTTTCGTTTTGGTGAAGACAAGTTAAGAAGAAGTGGGAAGTGGTTGTAAATTGTGTAGATTCAAGTCATGCTTGTTCGGAACTTGTGTGCATTCAATTCATGTTTGTTCATAATCTCAATATAAATATTGATTCATGCCTATTCGTAATGATTAAAAATGGATTGTTGTCTTCGACAGAGTTATGTATGGAAAATTTGTTTGCGCCTCATTAAACCCTTTATTAATTGAAACCCTCATTATCTTGCTTATTGTAAGACTAGTTTATTCATGTAGGACTTTATACTCGTTCTCGTTTCCTGGCTTCTGTAAAATCAAACTTTGGCTATATATAATATCTCTTTTGCGTTTATTCTTACTAAGTTTTGTTTAAATTAGTTGTTCTAGTTGTCCTAACTCAATCAAATATAGTAGTCCAATCGTACATAATTTCCACCGAATAATATTTATGTAATTTATTTGCGCTTCATTAAGCCTTTCATTAATTGAAACCCTTCTTCTCTTGCTTAATACGGTTTTGTAACAAATCAATTCAATGCATTACTTAGTCTAGAGTAGTTGTCCAGATGAATCATAATTACGATGTTTCCCAAAAGTAACATCCTTTGTATCATTATATCAATTAAATTAGCATTATGTGTCATTTATTGCAAGCCTATTAACTTAACTTTGGTTTTTAATAAAAGAAAAGAAGATTAACTTAACTTTAAATGTAATTCATCCAATCCACTAAAATAGGATTAGTAACTCAACCTGCTAAAATAGGCCTCATCGAGTAATACATGTCCACAATAAAATAGTCCCAAAGGATTTGAAAAGCGTAATCGATTAAGAAAACGACACAATTGCAATATTGAATGGAAGTCTATAGTTCATGAATACTACGAGTTACAATTACACATGTGAGTTCTTAATTACTAATTACGTCAATGACACAAGTACACTCAAGTACAAGTACTCCGAGCTTTATTGGTTCACCCGCAACTACCCGCAAACATAACTTTTGCGGGCGGTTGTGATTTGTGGCGATTTATACCAATCATACAAATCGTTTTATACGCTTCAAACCGCCGTAAATCGCCTTAAATCTCTAAAATTTAAAAGCTTCTTCCCACAACTGTTTGCGGTTGCGGGTGGTTGCGAATGATTAAGATTTTTAAAAAGAAAAATCAATAGTAATATCTTTATATAATATTAACAGAAAAAACTTATAAAATCCTAATAAAATATATCTTCTTATATAAAATAGAACATTTGTATTAATAATGATTGGAACTTGAAAATTTTTAATTAAGAGAGGTATTAATTAATCAATAAATTAATATTTATTAAAAATTTAGAAATTTATCAAATTTATAATTTCCTAAAAAAAATCTTTTCACTAAAATTAGAAGTTCATTATACTATTTCATACTATTTTAGTATTTTTTTTGAATTTATCATTTTTAGAATTCATCATACTTCCTTTTATATATAATTTACCATTTTTAAAATTCAGCATGTTTCCTTTTTATATTTTCTTTTCAATATTTTAAATTCTCATTTCTTTATTATTTATTTAGTAGTTTTATTGATTATATAAAAGATTTATAGGATTCACTTGGTTTCATATTTATTTAAGTGAATAAATTTAACTAATTACTTTTTCTATAAACTAATTCAATCATAATTTATTGCATAATTTCTAACAATATTTTTTCCTCTAATGTATTAAAAAATCAATCATATAAAACAAATATGTTAATATTTATGTATGAGAAATATTGCAACTAACAACCATTATAAACTCGAATCTTAGTTTATAGAGTATTAATTTATAGATGTTCTACTTTATAAGACAAGTTTCAACTCATAGCCCTAATATACAACGAAAATGAAAAATATTTGATATTAATTTCGCTTGAAATGATACAAACAAAATAAAATTTTAAAAATGGTTAATCAAAATTTCAAAAGAAATTCTTATTTATAATTATATATAATTTTATTAAGTTAATGGTATTATTATAATATCATGGTTTTAATTAATTTTTATAATTATATATTGTATCTATTTTTCTATTTTTTGTTTAACCGCTACTACAAGCGCTATTATACGAGTCATACATACCCCGCTAAAGCACCCGCTGACAATCATTAAACCAGTCGTTCAAATCTTTTTAAAACGTAATAAATCGCTATCGCCCACATCCGCAAAGTCTCACAACCGCAACTACAACCGCTACGTTTAAACTAGTCAAGCTCTACGTCAGTTCAATGTCTCGTCCTTGTTTTTCTTCAAAAAATGGATATTTAATTTTAAAAATACTGATGTCAAAAAATGGATATTTAATTTTAAAAATATTTAATTTTAAAAATACTGATTCAACGCTCCTCTTCATTTTTAGGAACTCCCATTTTTAATAAAAGCAGAATGTAAATTAATATTTGAGGGTAATTAAAGCAAAAAAAATATCAAAATAAATGATGATTACATTAAATTTGGTTTATGGATTCGTGAATGATAATTACATTAAAGTGATCATGAATACGTGAATGATGATTTCATCAAAGTTTAAATGAGTAATTGTGAATTTGTGTTTGGTTTAATGGTTTCTCGTACACAACCTTTGACATTTTGTGGAATCTTATACCATATGTATGACTATAATGATGTCAAGCCTTTAAATTATTGGATTATGCAATAATTTTAATTCAGAAACATTAGAAATCATGATTAAAATACTAAAATGATGTGGACAACTATAAATTAATAGATTATAAGTAGGTCAAACTAAAGATTCCTTAAAAATGTTAAAAGAAAATTGTTAAGATTTGGAACTACTAATTTCATGGAGACAACCATGTTTAGTTATTCTAATTTTTTTTTAAATTCACGTTTCCGCCGGCTGGAATGTTCAATTTTTTGCCAGAATTTTTCTATTTTTTCACCTCCTTCTATTTTTATTTGTTAATCTTCATCATTTGGAAATTTTATTTATATTCCTTGATTTGTAACCTCATCATAGAGATAGAAAGAGAGATATAAAGAGAGAAACAAAGAGAGAAATAAAGAGATCGAGAGAGAGAGAAACAGAGAGAGTTCGAGAGGGATAGATGGGAAGATTTTTTCTCCTGCAACTCACGTAGGGTAATGATTTTGGTGTGTGTTTGATTTCTTCAGTCTTGTGTTTGTACAACAAGAAGAAATCCGATCATGAACGGAAAAGTCGACGAAATCCAAGACATCATAGAGAAAAACACAAAGTTGAAAGATGAAACACAAAGTTATGCTAATTACGAAATTTCATATTATGTTGTCGTATTATCCTTCTATATCTTTGAACTTAACTATAATGAGCAAAGTTCATTTTGAAAAAGGCCCAATTCATTTTGAAAAGGGCTCAAACTGAGTTTGGAAGGCCTAGTCGAGTATAGTTGTCCCGTTGTACAATATTTCCACCGAAGACAATGAATCATTTCAGATCCTTTTTGTATCACATCAAATAAATTAGAATCGCAACCCTTCATTAATTAAAACCATTAACCCCAATTGAACCTCCTATTCTCTTAATAAATGAACATATTAAGTTGTCTTCTTCAAAAAAGCAAAAAACAGAGTAAGAAGAGTGAGAGGAAAGAAAAATAAAACGGAGTGAAGATGGCGAACAACAAAAGTGTATCTTCTCTGGCCAATTTACCCAACAAACTTCTTGAAGATATCACCAAACGGGTGACAAGGATGAGCTTCATTAATGGTGCACATCTCAGGAAGGTATCAAACGCGTGTAGAAGCCACTGGAAATCTAAAGTTGTTCGTAGAAAATGTCCTCTAGGTCCACTCAACGTTCGTCCAACCATCGGATACAATGATGCGGTAAGAAGTTTGGTCGTGGCAATGAGAGAATTTTGTGAATTTGGGAATCCCGAGGCCTTGTACCGGGAATGAATAACTATCTTCTTCGACTACAAAAGAAGCGAGAGATTAGAGGAAGGGGTGGCACAATTAGAAGTCGATGACAGAAAGGTCACATCATGGCACAATTTCTCTACGGTGTCAAGAACCTTTACCAGGTTTAGGAAATCATGAGCAATTCGCAGGGAATGTCCTCTCCATCCACTCCCCTTTGTTACAACCATCGGAAACAGTGATGAGGTAAAAACCTTAGCCGTGGCGATGAGGGAATTTTGTGAATTAGGGAATCTCGAGGCCTTGTTCTGGGAAGGAGACAAAGCCATCAATTTCTATCAATTTAAAGTCAAGACTAAGAAATAATTCTGTCATAACAAGGAGACAAAGCCATCCACAGAGTTAATCATCTTCAAGAATAGACATGAATGTGATAGCGTGGAATTGTCAGGGGTGTGAGCCGAACTGACAAGGACACATCTAGAAGATCTTCATAGATGCTTTCTCCCAAGTTTTTTATTTTTATCAGAGACAAAGAACAACCGTTCTTTTCTACAAGATTTGCAAGTGTTTTTCTGATTTGACCAGGCTTTTACCGTTGACCCAATAGGGCAAAGCGGGGGATTAACTTTATTCTACATGGATGAGCCAAAAGTAACTGTAAATTACTTAGATAATCGCTTGATTTAAATAGAAACCAAGGTAGAAGGCCACATGGTTTCAATGACTTTTGTTTATGGAGATCTTGTGGTAAAGTACCGAGAAATAGTTTGGGAAAAATCAACACGAATGAGTCTCACTAGAGATCATGCATGGTTCATGATAAGAGACTTTAACGAGATCACAGGGAATCATGAGAAAAGAGGAGGAAATACAAGAGTAGAAACCACCTTTCTCCCTTTACGCACTATGCTAGATAACTGCGGGATGTTAGACTTTCCCCACAAAGGCAATTCCCTATCTTGGGTCGGGAGAAAATTTAACGGAAAAGTTAAATGTCGTTTGGACCGCGCCATTGAAAATGAAAATTGGCATCATCTCTTTTCCCACACAAATGTGGAATATCTAAAACTTTGGGGTTCAGATCATCATCTCGTTCTAGCAAGGGTTCAATCATTTATAAGACACAGGAAAACATGCTTCAACTTTGATAAGAGATGGATAGGAAAACCAGGATTTAAAGAAGCAATGTATGCAAGCTGGAGAAATTTTAATGGAATCTCACGTCGATATTTCCATACGAAAGTCTCCTCTTGTTGACGCAATATCTCCTCCTGAAAGAAATTGATACCCACTAATAGAGCAAACTTAATAGAGGAACTAAAAGGCCAGATTGACAAAGCGTTAGAAGATGATAATACCATAGTCCAAGAGGTTGAAACTCTACGTATACGCCTTCATGCAGCCTTTTGGGAGAAAGAGGTCTTTTTTTGGAAGAAAAAAAGTAGAACCAATGGCTCAAAGAAGGAGATAGAAACACAAAATTCTTGCAGGCCACAACAAAACATAGAGGGGTCCGAAACCGCATTACCTGCCTTAGAGATCATAACGGGGCCTGGATTGAAGACGATCGAGGGATTGAGAGAGTAGCCACATCTTATGTTTCCAAGTTGTCTAGGTTTGACCAGCCCTTAGACTTTGAAGATTCCTTCTGGTATATTACCGAGAAAATTACAGCTCCAACAAATGATCAATTGGTCACGAAACCGACCATTCAAGATATTAAGGAGGCTATGTTCGCAATTAATCCTGACGAAGCTCCAGGACCAGATGGTATGACTGGCAGATTCTACCAACGCTTTTGCATCTAGTTCATCGTGACGTCATCCATCTACTGGAGAACTTTTTCGGGATAGGGCAAATGGACGAGAGACTCAACCAAATAAATATTTGTCTGATTCCAAAGAAGAACAAACCGAGACATATGACAGAATTTAGACCCATTAGTCTATGCAATGTCATCAACAAGATCATCTCCAAAATTTTATGCAAGAGACTGAAGACAACCCTCATGTGTTTGATTTTGGAGACTCAATCAGCCTTTATGGCTAGACGTCTGATCACAGACAATATATTATAAGCTCAGGAGAACTTTCATGCCCTTCGCACCATTCCCATATGCATATCGAAATATTTAGCCAGCAAAACCGATATCAGAAAGGCCTATGACAGAGTGGAGTGGAGGTTCTTAGAGGTGTTAATGCTCAAACTAGGATTCTCGGATAAAAATGGGTTAAGTGGAGCATGGCGTGCATATCCTATGTTTCATACCAGATATTGATTAATGGGAAACCAAGAGGGGGAATAAAGCCTTCAAGAGGAATCTGGCAAGGAGACCCATTATCATCCTTTTTATGTATTTTGTGCATTGAGTCACTCATTTCCCTTCTTAAGAGTGCAGAAGATGAGAAGAGGATTTTTTGATTGAGGATAGCACGAATGAGTCTGATGGTCTATCACCTCCTGTGCGTAGATGATAGTGTATTTTTCTGCAGAGCAGAACTCCCGCAGTGTGCGGAGATTTTGAAAATTATCAAGACTTACGGAGACGCCTCAGGCCAACAAATCAATCAGGCCAAATCGTCGCTGTTCTTTGGGGACAAGGTACCTTTAGATGCTCGTCGGGCCATAAAGTTGGTTATGCGCATCACTGATGAGGGTGGTATGCGCATTTATCTTAGTCTCCTAGAGCACGTAGTTAGATCAAAGAGAAAAGTTTTTGCCTTTCTTCAAGACCGACTAAACGACCAAGTAAGCACCTGGTCAGCAAAATTCCTTTCCAAGGTTGGGAAAGAGATCATTATCAAATCAGTAGGACAAGCACTTCCGACGTATGTCATTGCGTGTTATCTCTTACCTAAGGACATTATAAATAAATTAAAAAGCGCTATTGCAGATTTCTGGTGGAGCTCAGTGAAGGATAGTCGAGGCTTACACTAGGTGGCATGGGACAAAGTATTGATAAGCGTGGTTTTGTGGTTTGTGTGCGGTGTAGTATAGTAGTATGGTGGTGGGTGTTTTGTTGAACCAATCTTAGGGGAAAATAAACACGTTAGCTCTCTTAGGTTCCTAAGTCTAGGTCTGAATGGTTAGGGGTTGTTCTGTCACTAAACAATCCTAGAAACGGATGGCAATAGATAAAAATTCAGAAATAAAAGATAACTTATAGAACAAGGCAATCGAAATGGACAGTTCTTTTCATGCTAGCAGATAGTTCAATTCATACAATCAAACTTGCCTTATGTCTAGGAATTTAATGTAAATTAACCCACTCCTGTGGTGAAAACATTTCCTAATCATGCAATCTAAACAATCCCTTGAAAGAAAACACAATCAAAAAGCATTAAACTCAATTTCATTCAACAATCTATAGTCTTAAAAAAATCCCTTGAATAAGATCTATAAACAACAAATTTCATATTTTCCGGAATTTTGTCAAACACCTTCTGGGAGATGAAAATCATGAGATCTGAATTAGGTTAGCTACTCATATTCTAGCATTAAGATCATGAAATTGAAGAAGACATTATTTATATCAGTCCTAAACAATACTAGCAATCAAAGAAACCCATTTTTAACCCTAATCCATAAGTTATATGGAACTACTCACAACTCATATCTAGAACACTTAGGGAGTTTCTAGACATGGCTTGTGATGAAGATTAAAATTTAGAAATGTAAAAAAAAAGCAATCAATAAACAAAAATTAAAGAATATAATTCTAAAAGCAATTACCAATTGAAAGAGAGCAAGAAATTTGAGATCTCGAACTCTAAAATCAGAAAAAACTACTCTGAGACATAAATAAAAACGTGAATAAAAATTGCCTAGGATTTTATTGACTGGACTCACTATAAATAGTAAGCCCAAAAATAACAAGTGAAAATACAAAACAAGCCAAAAATTGGGGCCTGTACCGGTTAGCATAACCGGTACCTTTAACCGGTGTGCTCTCACCGTGTGAGATCTGGGGAGTGTACCGGTCAACAGGTGTGACCGGTGTCTTGGTCGGTACGTGTCTTCCTGTATGTTCTGCCCAGTTGGACCGGACACTAGACCTAATCGGTGTGGTGACCGGTATGTTACTTTCGATGCATATGTCCATTTGAACCGGTCATTGGACCTGACCAGTAGTGTAGACCGGTATGGTCCATCGTCGGGTCTTCGTACATTGCACATGTAGGGCATCGGTCTGGTTGACCGGTATGCATTCCAGGTTTTTGAGACTTAAGCAAATTTGCTCCTTGATCACTCATTTTGGTCGAATCCTTGCATGATTCCAACTCTGCACCTGAAATGTCATATGTATGCAAAATGCAACCTAAGAGACTTTAAATGTGTCCTAAACTAATAAAAACACGAATGAAAACCGAGTTAAAAACCGATAAAATCACAACACATCAAGTATGCATACCACAAGAAGAGGGTGGTCCCGGCTTTTGAGACTTACACGACTTCAACATAGCTTTGTTAGCTAAGCAGCTTTGACGTTTGGTTCATTACCCATCTTCTCTCCCTGCAAGAGTTCTTAAGGGCCGTTATTATAAGGACTTCAATCCGCTAGTCGAGCGGATTATTTATTCCCCATCTTATGGGTGGCAAAGTATCATAGCAGCAATATCCCTCTTGAGGCATGGCCTCCGATGGACAATAGGATCAGGGATCGAAACTAAGATGTCGAGCGATCCATGGCTCTCCTCGAAACTCCCTAGACCTCCACAACCCATATCATCGGATCGACTTGTAGACTCTGAACTCCGCGTTCGAGACCTTTTAAGAACATATACCCACGAATTGAACATCCCCCGGATCCAAGAATTGATACATCTAAGGACTGGACCTTAATTTTAGGGATACAACCAAGTCATAGTAGCTCCCAAGATGGCTTATTGTGGGCTTACACGAAGTTTGGTACCTATTCGGTAAAATCAAGCTACGATCTGTCACAACAGAATGACTATCTCCATCATATCACAAGAGCCCTTAACCAAACTTCAAGTACCTTCTTAGTCAGATTTGGAAAACTCGGACCTCGGACAAACTTAGACATTTTATGTGGCAAACAATCTTTGGATGCATTCCGACTTGCTAGCGCCTAACCTTTAGGCATTTGGGAGTATATAAGAGTTGTCCGAGTTGCGGAGCACCGGACGAAACTATTAATCATCTCCTCTTTGAGTGTCCCCCAACTCTCCAAGTTTGGGCTATTTCGGAGTATCCGTCCATTTCGGGTTGCTTCCCGAGTACATCTTTATATCGCAATATGGATTTCCTCTTATGGTGGACAAAAGGGGTAGAAATGCCTACACCCCAATGCCTACACCCCAAAGGGATTCCTTTCCCTATGTACTTTGGTATATTTGGAAGGTGCGCAATGACAAAGTTTTCAATGAAAAAGATGTATCTTCCTTAAACACCCTACAATTATCAAAACTTGAAGATGAAAGCTAGAGATTAGCTAATCAAAAGGAAACTAGCGAAGAGATGGACGATGAAGGAGCCCACGACCAAAACACTAATCTAGCCACCTTAGCCCCCCAAAGGTCAATTTTTCAAGTCGATGCCTCTTGGATTGATCGTGGACAAATTAGTGGCATTGAGTGGTGGCTAAGGGATAACGTGAGAACACTTAGTGATGGAACGAAAGCTTGTTGGCAAAGTCTCTCCGCTCTTCATGTAGAGTTGGACGGGTTGATCTGGGCTATAGATTGTCTTAGAGAACGAAGAATTATCCTTATTACCTTTGAGACGGATTGTGCGGGTTTAATTATGATATTTCATGAGTCCGACGATTGGCCAGCCTTTAAAACCGAGTTGAAACTTTTCTTCCATCTTTTTTTTTTTTTTGTCAACAAGGAATAACCAGAACTAACACGTAGCCCGATTGAGGCACAACAGCTGCTTAGCATTTACGAATGAAATAAAATAGTTTAAAGATCTTACGCTTTTTGCTAATGCGTCCGCTTCCACATTCTCCACTCTTGGGATCCAAACGATGTCACACGCCGTAAACTAGTCTTTCAGGGTCGAGAAATCCTCCATTTGCGATGTAAACGCTGGCCACGCCCCATTATCTGCCACCATCTCTACCAGATCCTTGCAATCAGTCATTAGGAGGACGTTTGTTGTTGAGTGCGATCATGCATTACATCGCCCACAAAATCGCTTCCACCTCCGTGTGAAGGGCGGTACTAAAGGAAGCATTTATTGATTTTCACATTCGATGGATTCCTTAGAACTAAAATGATTGTGATGATGTCCTTGTCTAAGTGTCACGACTACGGGGTTCCCTTTCTATGTAAATCATAACATTTGAATTAGAAGTAATTTTATGGTTATCCCAACCAATCAATTTTGATTTTTATTGAAGTTATATGATTAAAAAAAGGAAATATTCGTCTATATGATTAGTTATTTTTGTGGTCAACATTTACGAGTTTTGAATATAATTAATAAAAATGAAAGAGAACAAAAAAAAAAGTTAACCAAAATAATCCATTCTAAAGTTCTTTCTTTGTTCTTCCTTCGTCCTCTCGATCTCACTGATTCTTTTCTCGAAACAACTCGGTTTCCTCTTCTTTTTTCAATTGAAATTCTGGGTTTATAGATTGATCGAGTTGTCTCGTTTGGAGTTNATAGATTGATCGAGTTGTCTCGTTTGGAGTTTCTTCGACTTTTACCCAATTTTGAGAAACATAAGAAGAAAATATGAGAA
>OVAO01001065.1:0-16624 GCA_900406285.1 Biscutella auriculata
TAAGCAAATTTTGAGATAAATATATTTACTTGAAGATAAACAACCTTTTTAAGAAAAATATATCCTAAAAAAACTTCGGTTGTTTAAATATTGTTTAGATATTATATTTGATTGAAGATAAATATAAACCATTAAAAACATTATTACAAATTTTTAACCAAAAATAATCCGATTAAAGTAAATAATTTTTCGTTGTTTAAGGAAGTAAATATTAATAATTAGAAAACATAAATTCAGTTTTTAACCAAGAAAGATTCAATCAATTTGTTAGGTAAATATATTTATTGGAAGATAAGTATAATTTTTTTAAAGATCAATACAAATTTAACCAACAAACCTCCGATTAAACTAAATCTAGAATATAATTTTTCACAAAATATTATCTTATATATTAAAAGAGAAACATTGGTATNAATGTTTTATTTGAAAAATTGGAAACATATTAAATTATAGCTCATTTTTTGTTTATTTATGGATGATCATGTGAATGTAAAATTTTGAAGCAAAGATGATTAAATTTAATTCTAATTATCATTTAACATCAAACTTTTTAGGAGTAAATTATTATAATAAAAAAAAATATAAATTTATTTTTGTTCAATTCAATACTCTTATTAAGAGAAAATATAATGATAATTTATATTATATATTAGATATATATAATTATTAATAATTTTGTTCATTACAATTTAACCCATGTATAACATGAATATTAATCTAGTTAAAGTCATAACAACATTCAATTATTTTTCCATGTAATAAATATTGCAGTAATCTAATAAAATTCTTTAGGAAACTGACTTGACCATTTCAGTATAAAATCAAAAATCGTGAAGTTTGATTTTTAATTTAAAAACCCCCCAAAAATACCTCAATCCTTATTCAACTTATTTTTTTATTATTATTAACTTGACATATCGGATAACCCATAGTCATTGCTTTAAAAATTTTCATAAAAATGTCTTAAAAATGAAAACGCAAAAAAGTAACAAAATCTTTTTACTCTGAATTCAAAATACCACAAAAAGGAATATTATTATTATAGATTGAGTAGGAGACCAAATTCATCTTATCACACATTAACATTAACGCAAACCAGACATAACACATTGACGTTGATTTTAATGTCACGCTTTATTCCACGCCTATAAATAGAAATCAAAATCCTTCTTCTTTTTCGCCAAAACACAGACAAATTTCTCGAACCCCCAAAAAAATAAAAACAAAATCTCACCGGAGACGATCATTCAATCGCCGTCAGCAATGGATGTCCGACGAAGAATACCTTCGAAGGACGAGTCCTCCAATGTTGTAGTCGCTACTCCTCCTTCAAAAGCTTCCGACGCGCTTCCTCTTCCTTTATACGTAACCAACACCATTTTCCTCTCTCTCTTCTTCCTCACCGTCTACTTTCTTCTCAGTCGATGGAGAGAGAAGATCCGTCACTCGACGCCTCTTCACGTCGTTGACCTAAGTGATATCTGTGCACTCATCGGTTTCGTCGCGTCTTTTATCTACCTCTTAGGTTTCTTCGGTGTTGATTTTGTTTTCCGATCTTCTTCTGAAGATGATGTTTGGGCTTCTAACGACGTTGATCAAATCGATTTGCGGAAGATTCCGTGTGGTCAGTCTCTAGATTGCTCACTCCCAGTTAAACCAAATTCCACCGATCCTCTTAGGGAATCTGATCTTGACTCTGCGGAAGATGAAGAAATCGTCAAGTCGGTGATCGATGGAATCATCCCGTCTTACTCACTTGAGACGAAACTCGGAGACTGCAAGCGAGCCGCGACTATTAGAAGAGAAGCTGTTCAGAGACTAACCGGTAAATCCTTAGCTGGACTTCCACTGGAGAATTTCGATTACGAATCGATTTTGGGACAGTGCTGCGAGATGCCAGTTGGGTATGTCCAGATTCCGGTGGGAATCGCAGGACCTTTGTTGCTCGACGGGATTGAGTACTCAGTGCCAATGGCGACAACAGAAGGTTGTTTGGTTGCTAGCACAAATAGAGGTTGTAAAGCTATTCACTTCTCTGGAGGTGCTTTTACTGTCATTATCAAAGACGCAATGTCAAGAGCTCCAGTCGTTAGATTCCCTTCTGCAAGAAGAGCTTCTCTTGTCATGTTTTATCTTGAGGATCCTGCAAATTTCGAGAGATTGTCACTCATCTTCAACAAGTAAAGTTTTGAGTCTTTCTCCTTTTTTTTTTTTTTTTTTTTTTTATTTCCCAAAAAAANGTTTCTGCTGACTTGCCTTTTGTATATAATCAGATCGAGTAGATTCGCTAAGCTCGAGAGTATCCAGTGCACCATTGCTGGAAGAAATCTTTATCCGAGGTTTTCGTGTAGTACTGGTGATGCTATGGGGATGAACATGGTCTCTAAAGGTGTCCAAAATGTCTTGGATTTCATAAAGACCGAGTTCCCTGACATGGATGTTATTGGCATCTCAGGTACTCTTCTTTCTTTCTTTCTTTCTTTCTTTCTTTCTGTATTGTTCTCAGTTTCTGAAATGAAGTCTCCTCTTTTGATTTATTGGTGTTATGGTGTTTCAGGAAATTACTGTTCGGATNTGATTTATTGGTGTTATGGTGTTTCAGGAAATTACTGTTCGGATAAGAAGGCTTCGGCTGTAAACTGGATCAAAGGAAGAGGTAAGTCTGTTGTATGTGAAGCCGTTATTAAAGGTGAGATTGTGAAGAAAGTGTTGAAGACAAGCGTAGAGGCTCTTGTAGAGCTTAACATGCTCAAGAACCTTGCTGGTTCAGCTATGGCCGGTTCTCTTGGTGGTTTCAATGCTCATGCTAGTAATATAGTAAGCGCTGTGTTCATCGCTACTGGTCAAGACCCTGCTCAAAACGTTGAGAGCTCACACTGTATGACCATGATTGAAGCTAATGGCGACGACCTTCACATCTCTGTTACAATGCCTTGCCTTGAGGTAATAAACGAATGCATTTGACAAAACTAGTCATTTTGGTAGAGAGAATACAAAGCCATTAGTTATTGAATATTGGTTGGGATTTTTTTTAAGGTTGGTACTGTTGGAGGTGGGACACAGCTTGCATCACAATCAGCTTGTTTGAATCTGCTGGGTGTAAAAGGATCGAACACAGAGGAGGAAGCTGGGTGGAACGCAAGGCAACTGGCGAGGATTGTGGCTGGTACGGTTCTTGCAGGAGAGCTTTCGTTAATGTCTGCGATTGCAGCTGGACAGCTTGTTAAGAGCCACATGAAGTACAATAGATCAAGCAGAGACATTGGCCCTTCGTCTCAGATTAATAAAAGATAGATGTTTTGGCGCACGAGACCGATCAATAATACAACAAAACAAAAACCCAAAAGTAGATTTGATGTAATTTTATTACTTTACTTGATTTTCTTCTTCATCAATCTTTTGTTTTTAGATGTGTACTCAAAACTCTCCAAATTATCTTATATTTCTGTAAATCCAATTTTGTTCTTGGATTATTCATAGCTTATATTTAATAAATTTTTCTACCTCCTACACCTTCAGATTAACTCCTGCATTTTAATCCAACGGTCAATAGGCAAGACTCATTGTCTCTCAAACTTGAGATTCTGCGTCAAACCTCAACAAAGCAAAACAAAACACTTTGTTTCTGTTTCTGTTGTTGTTGTTGTTGTGATTTAAAGCCACGGTTTGTGTAACATTTGACTTGGGAATTGTGGTTATGATTGAGGTAGTAACTAAATATCAAAACGTGGTTTGTCTTGGATGTTGGAGAGGATGGAGGAGTGATATGGGAGTTTGACAAATGATGAATATGGAAATTGGTGTAGTTAGGTGAGAGGATGAAGTAATAATAACTGTATGGAACTTTTGATGAATTACGAGAAAGTTTAGGGAACCAGATAATGCAATTCTTTATCAAGTAAATTTTATTCTCTTTCCATACGCTGAACTTGTCTCAACTATCAAATCACTCTTCTTTCAATCTCTTTGATTTTGCACCTTTTTTGTCAATGTAAAAAGAACTTAACACTTTTAAAAAAAATGTTAGATAATAAGACAATTTTATAATATTATACACTTCCATCTTTTCTTCGGACTATTTTGTCCCTCAATAATATATTCTAACTAAACACTAATGGTTAACAAAATCAAACAAACTCGTTTACATCTCTTTTTCCTCCAAAATTAATATATCAATTTTTTTAAAAAAAATCTAAAAACTTTAACCCATTTTCTCTATATACATACCCACTCGCCCAAAATCCTTCTTCCCCTCACAATCTCCATTCTAAAATAAATGTGAAATGTATGAGATAAATTAAAGAACAAAACTTCGCTTTTATCATTTCTGTTCTTCTATGTTTCTTTCTTCTGCTTTGTGTCACTATTTGAATCTTGTTTTTCTCTTTTCCGTCAATTTCTTTCCGGAATCAGATTCTCTCTCACGTCTATATGTTTGATTCTTTACGGGAAGCAATCTCTTCTCCTTGTTTTTTCGTTTTTTCTCTTTGAATCTCCCAAAAATCTCGAGCTATGTCGTGTAGTGACAATTGGGGTTTTGTACTTGGATCCATCTTTTTATTGATTTGATCTCGGAAGCTGGAGTTTCGATTCCGAATTTGGATTTACTTTTATTCCTGCGGATTTGCTGGATAGAAAATGAGGAAGCCTGGATATAAGCTTCGTATCCTTATAATTTTCTGGCGATGTTGCTTGATTTTAAAGCTGAGTAAAATTGAATAAGCTCTCGAATTTTAGCTCCATTTTGAGAAATTTTAGCCCTTCTTCTCACTAGGGGTTTATCTTAGTCTTTTTATGTTGTCGGTATGAAGAAGAAATGAGTTGATGAGTTCCCTTTCTATGTCCTTTTTTGTTTTCTGGGAGAAAAAAAATGTGTCCAGTGAAGCTTTTGAGGCTGTTCGTATGCTTGTAACTAGTATATGGTGAAATCTGTTGGATAGGATGTTTTCCATCTCAGGACTAGTGTTTCTTTACCAATTTGATTGTCCAACAATATCTATTTCTAGCCATTAGTTGATGGCTCTTTTCGATTAACGTCAACCATAGACGCCAATTTCCGAGATTTATGTGCCTCTCTCATGGGGTTATTACAGGTTTATACTTCGTTTTCTCGTTTAGATTCTGTTTAATTTGTTATCAATTGAGACTCTACTTTTGTAAGTGTCTCATTAATGGTTCTGTCTTGTTTTGTTATCATTTGAGACACTACTTATGTAAGTGTCTCGTTAATGATCTACCACTGTATGATTTGTATCATTTTTAAGGATGGACTCATTGCTTCAAAGTGTATTTCGTGAAGGTCATGTGACAAAACTTGTCGGACCATCAGCTTCTGGTAAATAAAACAAAAGTATGTTCTTGTATTCTTCTCTTACTGTTGACACATGACATACGATTTATATGTCGACGAAATGTAGATTATTTTGTCTTGTTCTCGTTCATGGATTGAACTTTTCTTTGTCTTCTTATTGGCAGCTAAGGAAAGAAAAAGACATGTTGAGAGATTCCCAACCACATAGTATCGAATTAGTCAAAGTAAATTTTTATGATTCATATACATCAATTAATGTTTACGAATTAAATTTTGAATTTATTGATATGTGGTTATTTTTCCTTTTCCTAACCACATGTTTTATAATTAAAATTTATTAATATGTGGTTGGTAGATTGTGTTCAGTTTAATATTTTTATGACATGTTTTTAACTCTCATTTAGCCATATTTTTATGATTCTTATACATCGATAAATGTTAAAGTTATGATTTTTAAATATACTGATTTCTGGTCAATTATCTTCTTTCTAACCACACGTTTTACGATTAAAATTCACTGATATGTGGTCTATAAATTGTGTTCGGCATACTCATAATAATATACTCATAAAGCATAATAATAAAGTCATAAACTTTAAAGCTCATATTTTGTGGTTTATGGTAATTGTACTATGGACGATTCGGTAATCAACGTTAATTCTCAAACAGTGTGACCGTTATATATCGTAATCAACACTAAATATTGCAAAAATACGAAAATTGTGTGCCCTTTATATTGTGTACTCAACGTTAATTTGACATTCAGAAATTATGTTATGCATGTCAATATATTTAATTGAACATAATTTATTGTCCACGTATTAGTAAATTTTATTGCCAATTTATTGTTAATATATTAAATCAAACATAATTTATTGCCACCTTATTACCACAAATTGCAAAAAACTACACATGCCTCATATAATGAAATTGTAGACAAGAAAATCTTATATATAATGAGAGAAAGGGTGCTCTCCCGTGATGACATGTGGCACTCCCTTCTCTACAATATTTATAATTATGTTATATAATAATATAAAATTTAATAAAAAAGACCAATGGGTCACTTGGTAGAGTATGTGTTATGAAATGGAAGAGGTCATGAGTTCAATNGTTATATAATAATATAAAATTTAATAAAAAAACCAATGGGTCACTTGGTAGAGTATGTGTTATGAAATGGAAGAGGTCATGAGTTCAATTCTCTTCTTTCTCACTTTTGTTTTAATTTAGTTTTTTTTATCAAAACTTGGTAGAGTATGTGTTATGAAATGGAAGAGGTTTTCAATTCTCTTCTTTCTCACTTTTTTTTAATTTTAGTTTTTTTTTTATCGAAACGACGTTGTTTTCATGTTTATGTTTATACATAGATATATACAAATTTTGAAATCTATATATAGTGGAGAGTAGTTAGATGATATAGTTGCAAATTTGATGAAATTTTATCTTTGAAAATGAAANTTTCAATTCTCTTCTTTCTCACTTTTTTTTAATTTAGTTTTTTTTTATCGAAACGACGTTGTTTTCATGTTTATGTTTATACATAGATATATACAAATTTTGAAATCTATATATAGTGGAGAGTAGTTAGATGATATAGTTGCAAATTTGATGAAATTTTATCTTTGAAAATGAAAAAGAAAAACTAGAATAATAAAAGCTAATATACAAGAGAATAATCAAAACTAATTAAAAAAAAATAGAGATAAGTTGATAATAAAAGTAGATAAAAATAGAATATTTAAAAAAAAAATTAGATATATAAAAAATTGTTACAATATTGGACGTTGGATAATAAGTANTAAAAAAAAAAATAGAGATAAGTTGATAATAAAAGTAGATAAAAATAGAATATTTAAAAAAAAAAATTAGATATATAAAAAATTGTTACAATATTGGACGTTGGATAATAAGTAAGAAAAAATTGATTACTAAATATTTGAAAAGATAAAATAGATTTTTAGGATGGTAAAAATTAAAAAATAAAATAAAATAAGATATAGATTTTTACAGACAATACATATAATATCAAATATTAAATTGTATTAAATTGTTAAAAATATTTTATTTACTTCTTAAAACTAAGTCAATCATCATTTTAAACTAAATGAATACAATCGATCTCAGTACAAACTTAAAAGTCACTTTTATGTTTAAATGATAATATATTAGTTAACAATCACAATAGAAGAAAAAAGTTAAACTAGAAAGATATAATAGACAAAAGACAAATTAAATTTAATTAAATTGATAAAAATATTTTATTTGTTTCTTAAACCTAAGTCAGTCATCATTTTAAACTAAACGGATAAAATCGATAGCAGTACAACCGAAAAAAAAGTAAAACTAGAAAGATATAATAGACAAATAAAAAAATAAAAATACATCATGTAGATAATAAAGTATTAAATATAGAGAAAATTTTAAGTGTATAAAAAAAACATCTTATATATAATGAGGGAATGGGTGCTCTCTCGTGTTGACACGTGGTACCCTTAAAAATTAGTTTAAAAATTTGTAAAAAGAAGAGTTGAACCCTTGAACTCAAAGATAATATCTGAGGCTATATAACCACTTGATCTAAGCAAATTTTTTGATAAACTATCAAATACATAGAATTATATACCAAAACATGATTTTATCAAATCAGATTCGTTAATTCAGTTACCGGATAATTGAAAATTATGTGGAATCAAACCGATTAAAGTCGAAATTTAGATAAAAATATGATTGAAAGCATCATCATTTATAAATAAACTAAATTAACATGTATTCAACAAAAAAAATATTAAATGTAATTAACAACCATTTTAAATGTTTAGAAAATGTTAAAGTAAAATTAAAATTTAATTTGTATGTACAATTGAAGTTACCATTTAATTTTAGGGTATCATAAAATAATAAATATTAAATAGTATAGAATTTCTATAAATATTTTGTTTACTTTTTGAAAGTGAGTTAGTTAATATTTTAAACTAACATGGATAAAATCAATCTCAATATAAATTAAAAAATGCTAAAATGAAAATATATTACTTATCATTTATAATCCAAGTAAAAGTATAATTAAAAATATAAAATAGAAAAAAGAAAATTAAAATACGTTAAATAGATAATAAAGTATAAAACATAGAGAGAATAATAACACAAAATTAGAGAGAAATAAAATGAAAAAATATTATATAATAGATGAAATTTTTTGAAAATAAAAATAGTTGAATTCAATATCGATTGTTGTAGGATTTGTTCGGTAAGTCAAAATGAAAGTTATAATTATTTTAATATTTAAATTTTGATAATTAATATGAAACTTAATAAATTATATTTGAAATATATAAGATTATTATGATTATAATATAATATTTATAAAATAACACATGATAAAATATTGATAATCAAATATTAAATTTATTAAAAATATTTCATATCAGCAATTTTAATCAAAAAATTATAAAACGAAGTCCCGCGTGTATACGCGGGTTCTCTCCTAGTGAAAATAAAGATTACAAATCAAACAGTGGATCTCTTGTTTTATGTATATAGCATTTGACTCTTTGAAGACGGATAATAATTACATTAACAATGTATATGAGTTTGATCTTAATTTTGTTTTAACATTTTGTGTTACTTGGTATAGTGCTGTAATACTCCTATCAAAAATCCAAATCTGTTTAAAAAAATTTACAGTCAAAATTGAGATTGGGGAATAATCATTGGGTATAACGATCTCCCGAACAAAATCCATATACTCGGGATTTTATAGAAGATGGTTTGTGGTCATCACCAACACCAAAAGAAAACACAGCCCCACGAATATATCCGTCACTTGTGGGTTTTTCCGCATCAGCAAAGCTTCCATCCGCTCCCCCTTGTACCTCGACCTCACAAAGAATCGTTTGAGCATGAGTTCAGACATTTCACAGCTAGTCATACCTCGACCGGACAATCTCGGGAAGCCTGTTACTTAGGAAAATGCCAAACTCCTTGTCAAGCTCTTCTCCATCGGATGCGTCAGCTAGAGAGAGTGTTGGATTACAGTTTCTTCTCGTGCTTATGTCTCATAAGAAGAGTTGAACCAAAAGACCCTTTTCCAATTTGCTAAGAACCTCGTAATGCTCCATTGGCAACCTTTGAAATTCACCTCTTTCTATAGAATCAATCTGAAGCCAAATGCCGATAAACAACACTTTGTTCGATCAAAATTTTCCCTTAAACATGGTGAAGCAATACAAACCATAACTTTTTGGATATTATGAGCAATAACATGAAATAGAATGAACATAAGCAGTCAAAAAAGAAAAAAAAGTGAAATTCTCTCTTTTCGATTCCTCTGAAACATTTGCTACAAAATTCGACAAGAACACGAATTTAAACACGAAAGATTTCATAAGATTCTATTAACCAGAGGTAATTGGGAATATCTACAGATTTATTTGTTTTACTCAAAATGTTTGAAAGTTAAAAGATAAAGATAGATAGAACAAACTTGAAACAATATAGTTGTAAGATTTAATGGAGATGGAAATGTTGCAAATCGATGGAGATGAACCTATAAAGAGATTTCACCCAACATTAACTGGAGAACTCGTTAGTTTCAAAATCAAAACGATGAACAGGAGAAACAAGGGTTTCGAAGACAATAATGAGATCCATGAAATTTGAGATGAAAAGAAAAGGAGATAACAACAACATAAAGATACAGAGAAATTCTCCACTCCTCATAGATATAAAAAAGGAATAGAGATGGAAGAAGAAAGAAGAACATACATAGCTATGGAGTAGAGAAGAAAAACAAATTCTTGATTTTTTCTCTAACCACATAGATCGTCCGATCATAATTTTGGATTTTAAATCTGATGGCTATAATTAAAAATAGTGGTTGAGCAATAAAAAAAGCTGAGACAATTGAAGGGGCAGTTTCGGAAGAAAGGCAAAAATCTGTTTGCCATTAACACACTTTTTCGATGAAAAGTGTGTAAAATCAGCAAAGTGGGTAATTAGCAAAATACTTCTAAAAAAGTGTGTTATCACCTAATTTTCCCATGTAATAATAACAAAAATGAAACCTCATTATTTGAAAAATCTTTTATTTTCAATGATTTTTCTTTGAAGTGAATAGATTTGGCTATATGTTGTGGTTTGATATCAAATTTATATAAATTTTGATTTAAGTTTTATTAAATTTAGTTTAGTCCAGATAGTTTTTTGTATATAAATAATAATTTTGATTAACCAAACAAAAAATGGTTCTGTTGAATTTGATATAACCGGTTTGATTTTGATTGTAGATTTATATGACTTATTATTCTGACTTTGTCCTCCACCTCCGTTAGTACATGAACCTCACGTTCACTTCTTTGTTGGTTGTTACCAAATTTTATGAAATGTTTGTTCAATAATCAATACATTACATATCTTACGTGGTATCGGATCTAGCGTTCCTCACCTTCTTCTTCAGTTTTTTTTTCTTTCCTCCATCAATTCATTCTCCATTGACAACATCACTAAACTGAATTCCATCAACTACCTCACTTGGACTCTCCATATTTCACTATTTTCAAAGGTCATGATGACCTTCATCAATTTGTCACCTCTCCAAGACTCCAACAATTCCTCCTCCTCAATTGATTGATGAAAACGGAGTCTCTATTTCAAATCCTCCATTCACACAGTGGCAATGCCAAGACAACTTCATTCTCATTGCGATTCCCTGCTCAATCACCACCCTTCTAAACCTCTTCTCCCACGAGCCATCTCCTCCCTTGAAACTTGGAATACGCTTGCTTCGACGTATGAACATCCTTCCAAAGACACATCGAATCCATCAAGGAGCAACTCAAAAAGAACCTCAAGGGCAACACAATCCATTGACGACTACGTTTAGTTTATGAAAAATATAGCTCACTAGTTGGCCCTGCTTGGCAAGCCTCTCGATCACCAAGACATCATTCAATACATACTTGATGGCCTTGACGTCAACTATCGCATGGTGATTGGCGTGATGTACCACAAACCTTTGAAGAACTCCATTCAAAACTCATCATACAAAGTCATTTTCCGTCACGGCCAACCATGTCACACAACGCAACAAATGGTTGAAGGAACCGGTTTAATTGAATTTTAAAATCAGAATCGGTTAACGTAAACCGAGTTGAGCTTGTAAAGAAAATTCATCAAAAAAGAAAGTTTTTAGGATATGACAACTTGGACAAAAAGGAAATACGTCGAAGTTTCTATTTTAACAAGAAAGTTTGGAGGATAAATAGAAGGTCAGAGATCATTGCAGAGAGCATCAATTTTCAAAGAAGAATCAGGAGCATAATGAGTCAGATCGATCAAAATTACTTGAGCCTAAGTCACGAGCAGCTGCTGTGACAAAAGAATAGTGATCTCGGTGAGTAACCTTAATAATCAGAGAGATTAGTTAAAGGTCTCAAGAGTAGATAGGTTTTGTTTGGTTTCGGGTAGTCGCAATTGTGGTCTGTGCAGTTGCGTGAAACCATTAAGTAAATTTGTAACAATTTATAAGTCAGAAATTGTTCAAATAAAGAAAACCTATTTCAAAGAAAAATCTGTCACAACAGTTTTCTGAGTCATTCCATCTAAGAGCCAGTTTTTACAATTGGTTTCAGAGCAGACACCAATCTTTACAGGTGAGGATCCTAAGACTAAAGGCAACATGGAAAGTGGACGAGAACTAGTGGCAGTTCACAAACTAATCATGCTAGATGTGGATAACTACGCTCACTGGAAATCTAGAATGAAGCAGGTTATCAGAAGTGTGGACGAAGACGCATGAACTGTGGTCGTTTCAGGATGGGAAGAACCTAAGCAACTTAGCGGGACTGTGGTCGTTTCAGGATGGGAAGAACCTAAGCCACTCATTTTGTCCCTTAATAAAACTGCTCGTCATGCTTTTAATTTTTTCAGGTATCAAGTTAAGTGGAAGAATGAATCAGAAGTCAAAACATGTGTAGAACATGAAGTCAGTTATCTTCGTCGTGGTTTGACTCCTAAGGATCTTCATGGTACGGTTCAGAAAATAGTTGCCCATCTTAAAGTATGGCGCAGGAAATCTGAAACTCCAACGTAAAAAGGATATTTGTAGTCTTGAGATGATCTAAAGAAGGTTTATAATAAGCACAATATCAATTATGATCAACTTCTAACAGTTAAATCCAGATTGCCATCATTGGTTATCGAGGAAGAAAAGCAGTATATATTAAAAAGTAGAACCTTATGGCTTCAAGAGGGGGATAGAAATACAACTTATTTTCATGCAAAAATGAAGCAGTGTCGTCATCGCAATACCATTGCAGCATTAGAGGATGATAATGGCACTCAATTCACTTCTCAAAAAGACCTTATTCAATTGGCGATGGATTACTTTCACCACACATTCTCGGCTCATCCATCATCTTCAACCTCGCCTATTAAATCAATCACTCCAAGGATCACTAAGGCAATGAATCAGGATTTGCTCCGACCTCTAACAATAGAAGAACTTCATCAGGTTGTGTTTGATATGCATCCAGATAAATCTTCAGGCCCAAATGGTCTTCCTCCATCCTTTTACCAACATCACTTGGAGGTGACAAAGTCTGTTTTATTTGATACTGTTCAAAGTTTTTTGAACACATCTTGGCTTGCTCCTCAACTTAATTTAACTTATATCACCCTCATTCCAAAGACGCAACAACCTCACACAATGAAAGATTATTGGCCTATCAGTCTGTGCAATACCTCCTACAAAATCATTTCAAAGGTTCTTGCTAATCGTTTGAAGGCTCACCTTGATGGAATAATTTCAGATGCTCAATCGCCTTTTGTTCCAGGTCGTCATATATTTGATAATATCTTACTTGCTCATGAAGCCATTCACTCATTTACTACTAGAAAACACAAAGATTATTCGGTGGCACTAAAATATTAGTAAAGCTTTTGATAAGCTTGAATGGTGATTCATTGAAATGGTTATGACTCGAATGGGATTTTCTCCTCAGTGGATCAGGTTGATCATGAATTGTATTAAGTCAGTAAGTTACAAAGTTATCATGAACGACATTGCTTCAGGTATAATTAATCACTTCAGAGGTATTAGATAAGGAGACCCCTTGTCTCCTTATCTTTATATTTTATTTACTGAAATTTTAACGTCTCTACTTAAATATCATCAGCAGCAAGGACATTTTACAGGTTTCAAAATGGCAAGAAACGCTCCAGCTCTAACCCATTTATTATTTGGAGATGATTCCTTACTGTTTTGTAGGGCCTCTCAATTAGATTGTCAGTTTCTTCCTGATCTCCTCACTCAATATGGGGCTCTTTCTGGTCAAGAGTTAAATCTGCAGAAATCTTGTATATTTTTCAGTAAGGGAACTCTAATGCAGTTGAAAGACCAGATACAAAACATTTTTGGGATTCAGAAGATTGGGGGTATGGGCATGTACTTAGGTATACCAGATCAACTAGGTCGTAACAAAAGAGGAAATTTCTCATATTTGGTTCAGCGCTTGAAGAACAAAGTCTCATCTTGGAATGCTAAGCTTCTTTCGCCATCAGGGCGAGAAGTTCTTATAAAATCGGGTTTGATGTCTATGTCTCAATATGCTATGGGTTGTTTTCAGTTGCCTCAATCTACTTTGGAAGATATTAATAGGATTATTCGATGATTTTGGTGGACGAGAACACAAGAAAAAAGGGACTCAGTTGGATAAGTTGGAATAAGTTTACTAATAGCAAAATTGAAGGTGGTTTAGGGTTTTAAGGATCTCAGAGATTTCAACACAACAATGCTTGCGAAACAAGCTTGGAGAATCTTGACTAATCCGACTTCTCTTCTTGCTCGATCTCTGAAGGCCAAATATTTTAATAATTCCTCTTTCCAACATGCTAGTATTAGACATCAACCAAGTCATGGCTGGCGCAGTATACTTAAAGGAAAATAAATGCTGCAACAATATGTGCATTGGCAAACTGGGAAAGGTGATAGGGTGAATGTTTGGTCTGACAACTGGATTCCTAGAGCCTTGGGCACGTCAGAGGGTCATTGTATTCCGGCTTCAGGTCCGGGACATACACTATATCCCGACCTAAAAGTCGCTCAGTTAATTGATCCATGCACACGTTCTTGGGATACTCATCTTCTCCAAAGACTGATGGATCCCACATTAGTGTCACAAATTGCTGCAATCTGCTTGCCTATGCATGACCAACAAGATTTTCCAATTTGGGAAGATACTCGAATAGGTCAATACACGGTTAAGAATGGATATAACAAGACTCATTCTCACTCTTGATAGTTCGACATCTACTTCGGATCACTCCTACACTCCTCCAAATATGTCGAAAGCTTTTTACCACAACCTATGGAACATTCGAGCACCCCAAAAGGTTCAATTGTTTCTGTTGACGGCCTTTCATAATTGTATTCCAACCTTTGACAATCTTGAAAGAAAGGGGATAAAAACTGATAAATTTTGTCCTCTCTGTGGAGAGGCTCCAAAAACAACAATTCACTGTCTTTTTCAGTGTAGGGTTGCTACAGAAATTTGGGGTATGGCTCCTATTGTGGCTCCTCCATCTGTTCGCTTATCAAATAATATAGTTGATATCTTCAAAGATTTCCTTCATCAAAACGGCTCGGTAAATGATTATGCCCTCTTTCCATTTCTGATCTGGCAAATTTAGAAATCGAAAAATGCTTTGTACTATTCTGCAGATAGGTGAAGCATCCCAAATGTTATTAACAAAGCATGTGTTCATTTAACAGCTTGGATAGAGGCTAATGTCAATAGCTATACACCTTCATCGGTTCATCAAAGACAATCTTTGGCTCTGAATCAATCTCGACACACCTCTGATACAGGTTCACATTCTCAAACTCCCTTATATACATGTTTTACTGATGCTTCTTGGGTTAATTACAGCGAACCTATCGGGGTATCTTGGGTCTTGAAAGCACATAATGGTTCCATAGTAACTTGGGGACGAGGCAGTCTAGCGGAAACACGTACACCAGCGAAAGCAGAAGCCATAGCGTTGTTACATGCCGCTCAGCGTCTCTCGCGTTTAAGTTACACAAAAATGACTATCAATACGAACTCAAGATAACTATCTCAACTGATCAATACGTTTCAAAGTCGGACATGTCATACATTTTAACATCATCCACTATAACATTATCTCTACGATATTTCACATATCGCACACAAATGTTTATTTCAATTTACTTATGTGAAAATATCGTTAAACAATGAGACAAATAATTTGGCAAAAGAAGCTCGACTTCAACATTTTTTAAATTTAATTTCTTGATTTTCTCTTTAATATCCGGCTCATGTATCCCGAATCTCTACTTATCTTTTTTAATATTGATCCGTCTTAAAAAAAAACAAGTTTATAAAACTTTTTGTTCAGTCATCAGTACACAATATAACTTGCAATTTTTACTTTTTTTTTAGCATGAACTCGACCGGACCAGAAACAAATCCTGATTCGGAACAAGATCCATATTTAAAATTCTTATATTACTATTATACCCCTTTAATTCATGACTAATCGTCATCAGCTTCTGGAGATCTCTTTCTAGTTTTGGGAATTGAGCTTCTTTTTTTACAGATTTGTTTCAACCTTGAGTTTTTTGGATAAAAATGGTAACAATCGGTACTCTTCTTTGCTTTTCCGTTACTTTGTTATGTGAAACGAATTTATTTCGGATCTGCCATTGTTATCGACGATGCTGCTCGTAAACAACAACTTTTGAATCTGAATTTCGCATCTCTCTTCTTCCCTTTTATGATTGTGATTTGCTTATGTAATGGATTTTGTTTGATCTTCCATTGTCGTTGATTTCTGCTTGTGTCCGATTCGTTTCTTGCGCACGAACTGATCGATTGTTCGATAGTGAGAGTTAAATCGTTTGTTTAGGCTCTACATTTGATTTTTTTTTTCTTGAGTTAGAAATGCAGTTCCTTATATATGTTGTGGTTTTTAGCTTCTCGGGTTCAAATATCGTAGGGTCGATCCTATCTTTATGTGCCTTTGTTTCTGCATTGGAAAACGAAGCTCGTGGATATATGGTCATGCTTTGTTCCGTGCTTGGAAGAAACTGAAATATCTCTTCAAAATGGAGTACAATCTTTTTCTTGAGATGCTTTTGAGTTGTGCTAGCAATGGTTTAGATAAATGATAATATATTGATTTCAAGCTNGAACAATTTGTCCCAAAAGTCACAAAAAAAAAAGTATTTGTCAGCTATGTCACTCGGTTATTCTTTGTCACAAAGCAAAGAGGATCTGACTATTTTACCCT
>OVAO01001066.1:0-10967 GCA_900406285.1 Biscutella auriculata
AGCAACAAAAGGTATTTTTCTTTCATCTAAAGAGAGAGGTAAGAATCACCCTGATTCTTTTTTTTTGTGCACCAAACGATTTCATTCAATACTCAAAATGTTCCCAACAATAAACTTAAAGCCTGTTTAGCAACCGCATCCGCATGAGCATTCAACTCACGGGGAATAAACTGAAAAGAAATGTCTGAAAAACTCATAGAAAACACTCGGATATCCTCTATCACACCATAGAGGTCCGACGAATCTTGTCTCCTCTTGACGATATTGGCAAGTTGTTGCGCATCCATTTCAAAATAGACACACCGATAACCCAACTCCATCGCATGAGACAAAGCTGCCCTCAGTGCCAATCCTTCCGCAACCAGCGGGGATATGACATACTTAACTCCCTTTGAACCGGATGCTAAAATCTCCCCACATCCGTCCTTGAACACCCATCCGAGACCAGCAAACTCTGCTCTCGCGTCCCACGCAGCATCCGATTGGCAGATCACCCCATCCGATTGAGCGCTCAATTTCACAGCCCTACACAGCTCCGCTCCCTTCTTCTCTCTACTCCCCTGCGCCGCCTTCCATTCCTTAGCTTCTCCTATCGCTTTACTGAGAAGGTCTCTTGGCCTTGGTGACTCCTCCGCAAATTTGAGCATGTTGCGAGCGAGCCATATGTTCCACATGATCCAGGCCGGTAAGTTCTCTGTCGAGACACCAACAGGTGGCAAGCATGTTAGCTTCCTGGCTCTCCTCCATCCCTCCTCCACAGATCCGATGTGCACAAACTGCAAGCTTTTACTGAAGGGAGATAGTCTCCAAACTTCCTGTGCAAACCTGCATAAAAAGAGCATATGTAGAATAGACTCCTCCTGTCCGCACCTGTCACAACAGGGGCTCAAAGGAACATGACGAGCCACAAGTCTTTCGCCCACTGGTAGCGCTCCTCTGAGTGCCTTCCAAAGGAAAAACTTCAGTTTCGGGGCCGTTTGGATACGCCATATCTCTGCATTCCAATCAACCCTAACATTCAAATTCGTATCCTCATTCTCTTTTCCCTCCTCCAGCAAAGCGTAATATCCAGATTTTGTAGAGTAGTTGCCAGACGGATGCCTTAGCCAAATCCGTTTATCCTTGGTCTTGTTCCTGCTAGGTTTAATACGCTTGATGATCGACGCATAACCTGGCACTAAATCTCCAATTTTCTGCTCATCCCATTCACTTTGATCCTCCAGTCTCAAGTCCGCTACCCGCAAGCCCTGATGATTGATATTAACCGGGCCCATAACCGCCCATTGCTGTGATGAAGACAGCCACGCATCGTTCCATATATTAATCTCACACCCACTGCCTACACTCCATCCCAGGTTTGCCCGGATCAGGTCTCTTCCATGTAAAATGCCTTTCCACCCGTGTGAAGCAGTCCCGCTGGTGCAACAACTCAAAAAGTCAGTGTCACTGCAGTACTTTCCCAGAAGCAGGCGCCCAAGAAGGCAATTCGGATTTTGGAGAATTCTCCAGCTAATATTAGCCAACAGAGCCACATTGAAAAATCTCAAATCTCGGAACCCAAGTCCTCCATCACGCTTAGACCGGGTCATCTTACTCCAAGCAATCCACGCCATCTTTCGACCCCCTTCCTTATTATCCCACCAGAATCTTGTCATAATAGATTGGATACGTTTACATAAAGAGACCGGCAGCTGGAAACAGCTCATAGCGTAAGCTGGAAGGGCCGCTAGAACGCTCTTCAGCATGATAAGCTTTCCTGCTGGTGAAAGGAATCTTGTCGCCCATGACAATGTCCGCTGTTTGAGTCTATCAGTGATGAGACAAAATAAATCCCTCTTACGCCTCCCAAAACTCTCCGGTAAGCCCAAGTACTTACCAACCCCTCCTTCTTCGAAAATTCTGAGTTCCTCCTGTACTTCCTTTTTGCGTCCAATGGGAATCCACCTAGAAAAGGAGATAGCCGATTTCGCCGTATTAATGCACTGCCCCGAGGCCACACCATATTGCTCCAAAATCTTCTTAAGAGCTCTGCAATTCTTCAGATCAGCTTTGCAGAAAAACATTGTGTCATCCGCGAAGAGGATATGATTTATCCTTGGGCTGTTTCTAGCAATCTTAACACCAATAAGCTTTCCATCTCTCATAGCATTTCCACACAACCCCGAAAGCACCTCACTACACATGATAAATAAGTAAGGCGACAGAGGGTCGCCTTGGCGGATCCCACGTTGTGGTACAATCAATTCAGAGGCCGCCCCATTCAGGATGATGGAGTACTTAACCGATGTCACACACGCCATAGTCCATTCAACCCACTTGCTGTGAAATCCCAATCTTTCCAGAACAGATCTGATGAAATCCCATTCAAGGCGATCATAAGCCTTGCTCATGTCAGTTTTGACCGCCATATAGCAATGGGCCTTTGCTCCCGAATGCTTGAGGTAGTGCAAGATTTCATGGGTAATAAGCACATTATCCGCTATGGCTCTCATAGGAACAAACGCTGACTGATTCTCAGCAATGATCAGAGGGAGAAGAGGTTGCAGGCGCTTCGATAACAGCTTGGAAACTATTTTGTAGAACACGTTGCATAAAGCCAACGGTCTGAAGTCAGCAACCCTCTTCGCTCCATTGCTTTTAGGAATCAGCCGAATGAGAGTTTCATTAATCTGTCTCGGGAGCAGACCCGTCTCGAAAAAGCCTTCCACCTCAGTTGTCACCTCCCTGTGAACAACCTGCCAATGTGCCTGGAAAAAGCTCGCCGAGAACCCATCCGGGCCAGGAGCTTTATCAGGGTGGATCGAGAAAACCGCCTCCCGAATCTCTTCTTTGGATGGTTTAATAATCAGCGCTGCGTTCATATTGTCCGTTACCTTTCTTCTCAAGGCCGCTGTAACCACATCCGTTCTTTCTCTGTCCTCCGAACTGAAAAGCTTACGGAAGTACTCAGCTATAGTCTTTGCCATATCCTCCTCCCTAGTGACCATATGACCCAAATCATCCTCGATCACCGAAATCTCATTTTTGGTTCGTCTTCCTTTCGTCACAGCATGGAAGAAAGAAGAGTTCTTATCCCCCAGAGCCAACCACATCACCCTACTCCGCTGCCTCCAGAATTCCTCCTCTTGTTTATACGCCTTTTTTAGCTCAATATTAAGGTTCTCAATAATCTCAATCTCATTCGCCTCACTGGACATCGCCCTTTCCAGTTCCCACTGAAGCTTTTCAATCCTCTCTTTACTGTTGCTTTGTGTAATTTTGTGCCATTCAACAATCGCCTTCCGCACCGCTGCAATTCTCCTTACCACCGGCCTACCCCGAGCTAGTCTCCATGTTTTACCAATGACCCGACACGCCTCATCATTATCCTTGAGTCGTCGGTCATATCGAAACAAACCATGTCTCCGCTTGCGATTAGGATCAAAAAACGATATGATAGGTCGATGGTCAGAGCCCTCAAACCTCAAATACATGCTACGGCCCGATGGAAACACATCCATCCACTTACTGTTTACCATGGCTCTATCGAGCCTACATCGAACCACGTGGTCATAGCGAGTACCTCGCCAAGACAGACAGTCCCCAGTGAAGCGCAGGTCGTAGAGATCGCCTTGAGAAATAAACTTTCTGAAGTCTCCAAAAGAACTTTCAGCCCTTGCTGGTCCTCCGAGCTTTTCCGAATTGTCCAAAATATCATTCATATCACCAGTTATAAACCAGGGTCCATCTCTAGCAACAGCCAACTCAATAAGAGTATCCCACATGCTGCGTCTCCGACTTCGCTCCGTGTCAGCATATATAAAGGTGGCGTAAAAAGATGTTCCCTCGAACGATATCTGAGAGTCAATAAAGTTTGCGCACGAACCGAGCACTTCCATCTTAACGCACTCCCTCCAGAACAGAGCTAAGCCACCCCCTCTACCCACCGGGGGGACCAATACCTTACCCACAAAGTCAAACTTATCGAAGACCTTGGTAACAAATTCCGAGCTGTTTTTTGTCTCCGAGAGGAATACAATATCAGGGATAAAATCAGCTTTGATATCCCTAATGCGGCGAACTGTCAAAGGATTCCTCAGCCCTTGGCAGTTCCAAGCCGCCACCGCTAAGGAAGCGCTTTTGAGGGTTTTTGAAAATCCATCCTCTTCCTGCTTGGGGGGGGAGGCCTCCCTCTCAGATTGGACATATCACTCTGGTTACTTCCGTTGGTTGTAGCTTCAACCATCCCTCTGTCGCTACTTCCCCGGGAAGTTCCACGACCTCCTTTGGAACCACGAGGACTACTCAAGCTCTCTTTTCTCCTCGGGGACGCCTGAACTTGACTCAGCTTACGCTTCCTCGAGCTAGTTCCCACCGGTCCAATACCACTCAGTCCCGCTTTCCTGCGAATCTGAGCCGCTTTCTCTTTGGGCACCGTTACCCTGCGCGAGTACTTCCTCTTGAGGAACTTGCATGGTTCTTCTTCATGCACCGGCCCCAGTCTAAGCGATACCGAGACTCTTTCAGCTGAGCCATTCCCAGCATGTGCTTCTTGCCCTTCCTCTCCCGTTTCGGCCTCTGCTAGAGTCTGAGCCCTTGCCAGCCGACGAGCATTTTCAGAAATCTGACCTTGTTCCTCTGCAATCCGTAGCCTTTCCTTCCGGGCCGCACTCTCAGCCGGGTCAGCACACTTCGTATACTGGATCATGACATCCCTCACTTCCTCCATTGCAGCCTCAATAGCCTCCCTTGTGGGCTCCTGCTCGCGAGGGTTATGATCCTTGCTCTTATCCCGCTCCCCCTCTCTATCGTGAGACGAGACAGAGAGTGCACGGGATGGTTCTCTACTCGATCTGACCCCTTCCCGGAGCTCTTCCGGGTGCTTGTTTCTTACCGAGCAAGCAGTTAAGTTCTGAGAATTCTGGTTTCTATGCCTCGCACCAACCTCCTCATGTCTCTTGGTTGACACGTGAGGCCTACGCTCTGCCTCCCTCTCACTGTCTTTTCTTCGCCAGTTTTCCTTCGGCGGGCCCCGATCTCCCCAGGAATACCCACGGTATCCTGCTCTTTCTCTAGACGCCGTAAGCCGCTCACGCAAGTCTGATCTCCCACGCTGGGGGGAAGCTCTTCTGGGCAAGGGCGTTGGGCGCTCCACCAGACCCTCCCCGTGTCTGCCATGGCTAATGCCCCGTCTCTCCTCATATTCCTTGCTCGTCGCTCGTAGAGCAGTTGGCCTGCCTGAGCTTTGCAAATCAGACCCTGCTCTAGTCCCCCTATCCGTCCTCTTGTCCGGACAGTCAACCTCTTCATGGTCCAGTCTCCAACAACACTTGCAGTGCTTCTCCAATTTCTCATATACCAAGGATGCTTCCACACAATCTCCATTGTAGAATTCAACAGTTGTTGAAGTTATCAACGGTTGCAGACCATCCACCACAACCCTCATCCTCGCCGTGGTGGATGTTATCTCAGCCCGTTGATAATATCCTATGTCCCTGCCAATGCTCTTTAGTGTCTCCTCATCCCAAAGATGCACCGGGATTCCTTGCACCTTTATCCAGAACGGAATAAGGGAAGGGAAAGACTTTGCCGTGGTTGGCTCCCACCTTTGGATAATGACCATCCACTTCGCAAAATGATACGGTCTGTTCGCCAAGACAGTCTGCATATCCTCCTCGGAGCCAAGCTGAAACTGGAACAAACCCATCCCAAGGTCCGCACCAATAGGTCGGGTTGAGAGTTTCCAGAGATCTGCTAGGAACGGCAACAAGGTCCAGATACGTTGAGCTTTTGGGTTCGTCACCCTTCCAATCACAGTGAGCTCCCGTTTACGGACCAGTTCAGAGTTATCAAAACTTGGAACTTGCACATGAGCCCGACGAGGAGGAGTCGGTTCGTTCGCGACCTCCGCCATACCCTTCCCCTTTTCAGCCGCTGTGAATCTTCTAGCCATACAAATCCTCTGTCTCTCTTCCAACACACAAACACCAGAAACGAAACCCACTCACCACCAAAAGGACAACCCTCTTCCCTCCAGTAGATACCTCGCCACAGATCTTCCCACCCTCTCTCCGTGTGCAGCTGGGAGCACTCGGAAGAGAAACCACGGTGAAAGCTAAGCGGCGGACTTGAATCAACGAAACCCTAAAAAATCGCCTTGAAAATCGCTGTTCGAGCGCGTGGACAAGCGCGTGACTACACTCACCAGAGGAATCACCCTGATTCATCATGAATAAAGACTAGCACAAAGGGGAAGCCATCAAATGAAAACAATCCTCTCTTCCCCAATAGCTCAATAACTAGTAAAGAACCTACAGAACCATAAAGAAATACACGGAGAAGGACTATACCGAGGATAATATCTGAGTTTCGTGATAGAAACCTTTGGGCATAGTGGGGCGTAGAGGTCTATCGATCAACCTACAAATCAGAACCTGTATATACCTTGTGTTAAGAAGGACGAAGAAACAGAATAAACCAAACATCGTTTCTAGTATTAGAAATACCTCATGATCTTTGGTTCTTCCTTCTCGCTTAAAAAATCCACCACTGTACCATTATAAGTTCCTTTTAGATCACTATATAGGCTATGATAATGTAGCAAGAGACACCAAGATTGCAGAGGACTAAAAAAGCTTACCTAGTTCGACCTACAGCTGAAAAACGCTCTTGATAGTGAACATAAAGGGGAAGAAAATCTGTTGGCTCACTAGGAACATCAGCTAGACAAACGGATGTGTAGACAATCTAGAGTCCCAAGTAGACGTATTAAAGGTTAAAAGTGAAACACCCACCATATAACAAACTGAGTTAGAGATAAACAAGTAGCAGAAGCTAATTTGAAGAAGATGAAGCACACTTACAGTTTCCCCATCTGTCAACGTAACAGCAGAGCTAGCTTGTCTCCCCATAAGACCAGTCTCAACTAAAATCTAGCCAGAAGAAAAAGAATGAAAGAAAAACTTAAGGGTCTCACTATAATGAACTAACAAATTTTAACACAGAGTTAACTAAAGGGTCTCCAATTCAAGCAAACCAGGTTCATTAACTAACGAATCCTACCAATTCTATGCAATCAAAGAGATAAAACCAAAGAGTTTCAGCAAAAGGGTAAGCAAAAGATTTACCTCTCTGTTTCCAAAAGGAATTTTGACAGAAATGTGATTAGGAAATGCTAGAGTCCCATCAGAATCAGCTTCCTCGGGTCTAACTAGAGCTCTGACACTAAATTTACTCGAACCACTCACGGAGAGAAGAGAAAGCGAGCATAACTTTCCTCCACCGGAGTGAAAATTCCGACTGCTCCGACGAATTGGCCAGAAATGTGGAGTAGTATTGTGAAGCACGTTACTAGGACACGTCAGCATCTTCTTCTTCGTGGACACACACACCGGTAAAGAAAGAGACTTTATCCGTTTCTTTGTAGACGCGGGAGCGTCACTGTCTTGTGACTCGGTGAGTTTTTCAGGCGTCAAGAGTATTGTTTCCGGTTTTAAAGATTAACCGGAAATTAAAATTTCTAAACCGAAATTCTATACCGAACAAATTGGTCTGGTTTAGTTTGCAATACAAATCTATAGAAACATGTAGACATGGACATTCTGGTAATTGGTTCGGATATTTTCTTATAAAATTTTAGGAATGGTTTGGGTATTTATTTTTTTTGGTTCAGTTTCGGTCAGTTTTGGGCATTTGAACAAAAAAAAAAAATTGGAATCGATGTTTGTTTTAGATTTAATTTATTTGGGTTACTTATTACATAAACTACCCAAAAATATCTTAAAATACTCGTAAATATTTGAAAGTAAATGAAATATATATATAAAAATCCAAGTATGTATATATATTTTACAATGGTTTAGTTAGTAATAAATATAAATAATAATATATTATTTGATTTTATTTCGCATGTATTAGGTACTCATTCAATTTTCTGTTCGATACCCATTCGTTTTTTGTTCTTCGGTTATATAATTTAGTTTTGTTTGGTTATTTCATTGATTCCTACTTGGTTTGATATCTTCTCCTTCATGTTGGTTCGATACTAGATCGACTTTAGTTCTTTGATTATATAAATTTAAGACTCATTTGATTATTTTATAGACTCCTATTCAATTATTTTGTCGATTCCTATTTGGTTTGATACCTTCTACGTGGTGACAATTTGGTTCGAATCCACGAAACCGAATAATTTGCCCGGCTCTAGAAACATGCGTAGTCACCAGGGCTAGACCTAGGCCCAAGCAGACCAAGTCCATACTTGTGGCCCTATTTATCTTTACTTAAATTTTCGGCCCTCAATTGTTCAAAAATCTTCAGTAATCTAGTGGTTAGTCACACTTCTGTTCTTAAACTGGCTCTGGTTTGATTCCAGGTTAAGTGAATTTATTTAAACAATTTTTTATAGTTTTAACTTTTTTTTTAGACCCATTTTTTTAGTTGACTTGTACCCCAATAAAAGTCAGGACCGACCCTGATAATCACACACAAATCTCTTTTTGGCATGGCTCAAAATCCATTACTATTTCGTGTAGTAAAGACAACACATTCATTCTTTAAGTGGAGTTTTGGTATATGAACACATTGTATCTAATTTTCCTATCTATAGAATCTATAAGCTTGAAGAAAGACAAAAAAATGTAAGTAATCTTTGTTGATCTTTACATGTTTGTGTTGAGTATCTCTCCTCAAGCTCAAGAATTGTCACTAATCTCTCTCTCTTCATCAATCACTCTCTCATCTCTATGAGCACTTAGCATTTGAAGACGATGAATACGTTGTGGAATTGTATCATCAAATCGAATGTTCAGAGGATCTTCTGAATAAGCTACGTAGTAAGCTAAGACACATGCTTGTAGCCATCCCAAACCTACCCTTCCCTGTAAAACACACAAAAGAAAACACACTCACTATTTTGATCAATCTTTACTATTGGGGCGTTCGGATATCTATTCAGACTGGGTTACATCTATTTAGGTTTTAGATCTTTTTGTTTATGTTTAGATGATCTATTTTGAGTTATTTTATTTTTCGGTTTCGGATCTTTCCGATTTGGATCGTGTTCGGGGGTACCAAACTACTTTCGGAAGGAGTTATGGGTCCAGTTCGGGTTCGAGTATTTTTAACCTAAATTACTATAAAAAATATTCGAAATACCAATAAACCCAAAAATTTAAATTATTTTCATTTAAATATCACAAAAATACCAAAATAAACATCAAATATTAAATATCCAAAAAAAATAATATTAAATCTATCAAATATTTTAAAATAATAATAAATAAGAATATTTAAACTTTAAGTTTGGATCTTTCAGGTTCTATTTTAGATCACAGATTATGTCCATGTTTTACCCGGATTTGAAGTACCTTACATATAAAATCCGTTTGAGTATTTTCATATTTTAATTATGATTCAATTTGTATTTTTCGGTTCGGGTTCGTATTAACCGCTAATGGCCTTAGAATTAGTTATCTTACCACGAAGTATCCAATTATGAAAGCATAGAGAGTCACTTCCAATGCATACTCCTTAGCTATCAACAACATCCATACTCCCGCAGTTAATGAAGTGACTGCACCAACACAAACCGCATTTAGAAAACACAACGAGCTTGTGAGATCCGAATCAATCAGTTTCTCTAAACCACTTCTACTTCTAAACATCTTCCATGTCTCACTCGAAGCCTCCATGAATCCTTTATCATAAGCTCCCACATGTACAAAACNCATGAATCCTTTATCATAAGCTCCCACATGTACAAAACCCCATCTATTCCCAAGTATGATGAGTTTGTTAGCAATGGCGGAGAAGCAATCACCTCCTGAATACATTACCTCGTCGCTACTTCCCGACATTAGATTAACACATCTGATCGATCCTCTGATGAAAACGACGATTGGAACAAGCGTCGAGCCTATGGATATACTCCCTAACAAGTGTTTCAAAGTGATTCTAAAAGCATCCCAAGCATCCATGTCTTCTCCATGTGTGAAGTTTACATATCTTGCTCTTGAGATAGCAACTTGTTGTACATTCTTGAACACTTGCATTGTCCATGTAAAGCTTATCAAGATTGTGGATATGAACAAGAGATCTAGATTTGTTCTTGTGGAAGTTGCTCCTCCAATTCCAACCACCAAGAAACCAGAGTAAAGAACACTAACAATGATTGATAAAGAGACTACTTCTCTGGTTCTTGCAGGTGGAAAAGCTGTAGCAAGTGATAATATTTTATCTGTGTATTCAAACCTTGGAGTGATCCAGCAACCGTAGAGAGATTGTGTAATGGCGAAAATCACAAAAACAGCTCCAATCCCTACATTAGACAAAATATATGTTACATCCGATTTTGATTCGATTCGAAAAATCAAGATATATGTAAGATTGGAGTACAAATCAAATAGTAAAATATAGTATTTATAAAAAAAAGTAAATACTTATATTAATTTTGGAAAAACCGGATATCTACTCCGATCTGGAGATAATCATATATATAATAATGTAATATAATATTTTATAGATTTTTATTTATTTTATGAGTATAGTAATTTTATTTTACAAAAAGTTATTAGAAAATAGATTTTTGTCGTTGCACTTTCCTAATTATTTTGTTACTTTCATTGATTAAGTTATTTGAGACTATAATTTTTGTTCCTTTTGTAAATTATTTATGTTTTTCTAAATAATAGATTATTCTCAAATATCAGTATAAAAGTCGGATATCCGGAATATATTTTAGGATTGGAATTATTTATGTTTTTCTAAATAATAGATAATTCACAAATACTAGTACAAAATCCGAACATCAGTAAATTCTTTTATCAGAACAGATCACAAAATCAAATATTTGCTAAAAAAACGAAACAGATCATAAATAATACAAATCTTTCGAGTATTCGTTTTGTGTCAAGACCTACCTGCATCTACCGCGGAGCCAATAAGGACGAGCAAGATCCCTACGGAACAAGTGAGTATAGGACTAAGCC
>OVAO01001067.1:0-16612 GCA_900406285.1 Biscutella auriculata
CGGAAACGAACAAAGAGCGGACATATTGACTAAGGCATTGGGAAGAGTCAAGTTCAAAGAGATGAGGGATCTCATTGGAGTTCAAAACATTGGCGAAAAGGAATTCAAGCTTAAGGGGGAGATTGTTGGCTTGTCCAACAAGTTAAATTTGAATTAGAAGATAAACATGTATCTTAGATTTAGGTTGTTAGCTAAATCTAAGGAGATTAGGAAAAGGAAAAAGTGTTTCCTATTCCTATTAGGACTAATAAGTGATTAGACTATAAATATGAGAGTTATCAAAATGTGATAACCTCATGAGTTAAGAGATAATAAACATGAGGTTTATTGAGAAAGTACTAAGCTTAAAATCAATAAATGAAATTTGAATCTGAGGAGGAGTCTGAGGAAGAAACTAAAAAGAAGAAACGTGGTTCTAGGACAACGCCTGGAAAGAAAGAATCAGGAGGGAAATCCAGAAGCAAGAAAACTGCAGTATCTGAGAAATCCAGTCCACCAATGAAGGCTATTCAAAAGCGATCAGCAGGAAAACGAAAGAAAAGTGATGATGACAGTGATACAAGTCCAAAGGCGTCCTCTAAGAGGAAGAAGACTGAAAAGCCGGCCAAGGAGCAGGCATTGGCTCCTTCAAAATCTGCACCAAAGGAGAAATCAGTTTGGTCATATCATTATGCTTTCTTTTAAATATGTTTCACTAAGTATGAAGCACATGTGAGTACAGGCTTTTCTTTAGAAGCTTGAAAAATCGTAATCCTTGATCTTATACTGCAGAAGTTAAAGCAATACTGCAGCCACTTATGTTTCTGATACTATGTTTTATCTGTGTCTGATTATTGTTTATATGNACACCAAAGGAGAAATCAGTTTTGGTCATATCATTATGCTTTCTTTTAAATATGTTTCACTAAGTATGAAGCACATGTGAGTACAGGCTTTTCTTTAGAAGATTGAAAAATCGTAATCCTTGATCTTATACTGCAGAAGTTAAAGCAATATTGCAGCCACTTATGTTTCTGATACTATGTTTTATCTGTGTCTGATTATTGTTTATATGTTAATAGGAAAAAGAGGTGGAAAAGGGAAAGGAAAAATGAAGGAGCCTACTGATGAAGAGCTGAAAAATGCAATTGTTGATATCTTGAAAGGGGTCGACTTTAACACGATGAGGATTTGAACCATGAAACATCTGTGTAATGAAAGTACTGTAATTGAGCTTAGAAGATAGACATCTAACAAATGGTTTATTATTTTCGGACATGCCACATTCACCGACATTCTCAAACGACTAGGTATGAGGAGAAGAGATTTTTTCCTAGCAGTTTTTGCTTCACTGACATATTGTTTTTTTTTTTGGTCGGTAACATGGATTCTTTTGACTTATCTTTCAGATGATAAATTCAAAATCAGTCTCACCTCGAAGAAACAGTCGATAAAGCTGATGAAACAAGATGAGCTCACTAAGATAGCATAAGCAGAAGAAGCCAACGATGAGAAAGGAGAGGACAAGGATGCTGAGAAAGAAGACGAACAAGAGAAAGCCTGAGCGCAAAGCACATAGATCTAGTCTAGCTACCCTTACCTATCGTCAGTCTTTAAGCTAAATATATCAGTGAATGTAGTTTTGTTGTTTGTTTGTGGTCTGGAATTGTGCTACGAACAGGTTTTTAACTTTTGGTAGAGTCAGAGAGAGGAAGTAGTTTAAGCAGCTTTGTTTGTGTATACGATTACCATCATAAGCTACAAACAGGATCATAACTTAAACACCCTTTTGATTTTTGGGTTTCCAATGCTGTTTTGATTTGTCTGTCTTATTTTGGTCTATGAGACGGTTGATATTAATAATGATTTTCACGACCAAGCAAAACCAAACTAGAGTGTGACACTAAGATTGATTGTAGAGAAAGAATGCGAACAAGAAGATAATCCTTCCAAACAAACATAGCCAAAGCAAATTAAAAAAAAACATATTCTAGTGAAACAAGCAATCTCTACATAGTGCATATCAGAACAGGGAATAATCATCTTATCCAGTGTTAATGAAGGATTGGTTTCCAGAATGTGTTCATAGCAAAAAAAGAAAAACTAAAGAAAGACCTTAGAAACGGAGAAAATGTGAATTTCTATTATGTACACGATTTAACAAGCTACCAAATGTCCTCGACAAGAATAAAAAAAAATTATCAACTACATACACTTTTGGAAATCACAAAAAACATTATCCCAAAGGATGCATAGGCTGTTACATGTGTCGTGAACCTCTGAAGACCCTAAGGCAGATGAGAAGTTACAGTACAATGATACACAACCAAAATGGCTAAAACATGAAGAAACAAGATCAGTAACACTGGCCAGGCTAACTACTTGGCTGCAACTAATACAACTACACAACAACAATTTCAGAAACAGTCAGAACAAGAACATCTAAACACAAATGGATGGAAACCCGAAAGGCCATAACATCACCAAAACACACACTGGTCTTAGAAGTTTCATATAAAAATATGTCATAAGGTAAGATGTCTAAGAACTTAAAGAAGGCAAACGTTTGTCAAGTTTCTTTCGACTCCTACGTAAATAAGCTGAGTTGAAGAACAGATTTCACCAGTGGAAGTCTTCTTCCTGTGAATAGACTCTGTCTTTCTCTGAAGTCTTCATTCTTCTTCCATAAGGGTATAGAGTTTTGCAGGAGCTCTCATTGTCAATCTATCCATTACGCTAAATAGATAAGAAAACACAGAAACCTTGGTCAGCCAAAAGAAAGAAGAAAAAAACAAAAAACAGCGGAAGTATTAACCACGATTATTAGCAACAACTCGAATGATATTTGTTCCAAGAGAGCATACACAGAATGTTATTTAATGAGATAATCATATGTACTGGCAGACAAGTTAACTTTTAGTCAGAAAAACTAACTAGACTGTCTTAAAGCAAAACAAGTAAAAAGATTGGTACAATTCAAGATACAAGAGGAATGGAAGGTGCCATTAGATTCAACTACTTACTTTTAATCCGATATTTATTCAGTAGTAAGGCGCCTTCTTTTCCCATAATCAGCATCCCTTGATCTTGAGCGATGGTTATCCTCTCGAGTCAACCGTGATTTGCTGTGTCCTCTGGATGATCGACCTTTGTTCCATTCATCTTCATGCTCAGGTTCTTCCCTATGTCTACTACGATGATCACCACCATATCTTTCTCGTTCTTCTCTATGACGATCCCTGTCCCTTTCCTTGTCACGATCACGTTCTCGCTCACGATCTCTGGAGCGTTCACGATCCCTATGATGATGCTCTCTCTCACGCTCACGACCCGTGTCTCTATCATCACGATGTCTTCTCTCTGGCAAATCATAACCATGACCAACATCTTTCTCCCTGGGCATGTCCCTTTCATAACCAGCATCTTTATCCTCGCGATGCCTTCTATCAGATGAACCAGATCTTTCCCTTTCGGAAGCTCTTTCTTTTTCCTTCACAGGATTATGACGTGCCCCTCTATCGTGATTAACCTCTCCATACTGATGATCAGATGCAGCTTCCTCCCCATAGCTCGATTCAGCAACTCTCCCACCACCCAGATCTTCACCGCCTCCCCATCCTCCACTATTTTGACCCCACATTCCCATATTATGCCCTCCATCAACACCTGCATTAGGCATCATTCCCATTCCATTCATTGGCATTCCTCGTCCAAAAAACGCTGGATTCACATGAGGTGCCACTCCAGGTAAACCAACTCCTACAGGAGGAAATGAGGACAGAAGCCCAGGAAACGGTGGACCAGGAGCACCAGGGAATCCTCCATAGCCTCCCATTCTCACCATCGGTCCACCAAAAGCTTGTTCAAACCCTTGCCCCATCATTGATTGAGGATGCATCATATTCATAGGAGGCCCTGTACCCATTCCCTGACCAAACCCCACTCCACCATTACCCATCAAACCTCTTCCACCCATCCCACCAGGCCTATTCCTCATTGGACCACCTGGTCCTCTACCACCCATTCCTTGAGCATTGCCTCTACCCCAATTACCTCTGCCGAATCCCCTATTTTCCCCACCTTGGAAATTCCCGGCAATGGTGTTGTTGTTGTCGTTGTTGGTCACGATGGGTTTATTCAGAGGATCAGCAGGCCCTCCTCTCTTAGCTTGTGCAAGTACAGATTGCGCTTGTTGGTTTCTGTTCACTTGTGCCTCTCCCATTCTCTTAACCGAATATGGAGAGGCAAACTCAACAACACAAGGCCTACCATTGAAATCATACCCATTCATCCCCTCTTTGCAAGCCGTAGCTGCCATAGGGTCATAGAACTCTACTTGACAATACCCTTTTGACTTCCCGCTAGCTTTCTCATCGAAGAACTTGACCTCTTTCACCGCTCCATATTTGCACAACTCTGCCTCAAGTTCAGCATCAGTTGTCCACCAATGCAGATCCCCAACGAAAAGAAAAGTTCCGCCACCACCACCGGTTCCCCCGCCAGTAGGAACACCGCCAACAGCACCAGAAACAACGATAGCAGCTCCGTTCCCGATCATGCTACTACCAGGTCCAGGAGGGGCAACGCCATTAGCATTAACCATCATAGGTCTCACTAAATTCTCGTTATTTCCCAAGGTAGGCGGTGGCGGCAAGAGACCCTGAGAAATGTTATTTCCTCGAGAAGCCTCGAGATCATTTGCCCGATTAGGAGTCTGCCCTAGCTCCACTCTAAGCCCACCTCCAGTTCCAGCAATAATTCCACCAGGTATTTGCTGGCTAACATCGCTTACCTTAAGATCTTGGGCTACATATCCACTAGAAGCGACTACCAATTCACTGGCTCCTCCTCCTGCTCCTCCTGCCTCTGCTTCTGTAGCAACGCTCTCACCAACCAAACCAGGTATCGAGACCTCAGGTTCCGGTGTAGGTTCAGCCATATCTTCGCCCTCTATAATAACCTTGTCCTTTTCCTCGTTTTTTGATCCCGCCTCGTCATTCTTTCTGATAGACTGAAGGAATCCATCTCCGACATTGACGTCGTTATAAAGATCCTCATAATCGTCGTCCTCTTCCTCCGCCATAAAAGCGTCGTCGGCGACAGCAGAGATCGCCTCGTTTTGATGGAACTGCTCCATCTGATCCCTCCCATCGTCCTCATCCATCTTAAAGTCTTCCTGGTTGAAAGAAACAAAAAAAGCTCCTTTTTCTTTCAATCGTATTCTTCAATTAGAATACCGGAAGCTTACGGCCAGTCGAGCATGAACAATCTCAAGAACACCAGAGCTTGCAGAAATTTAATTCCGTAAGATAGAAAAACGAAGAAAACCCTAATCAAGGAGATTTGTAAAATTTCTAGGATTTTCTTATTAATTCTATTTTACAGTTAAAACTTTTTTTCTGTCTCTCGCAAAGAAATCCAACTAATGTGGCTAACGTACACCGTGCGCATTGTATTGTATTACAAGAAAGAACTAAAGGAAATCCAAGTCACGTGTGTTTCATGGGCCACGAGCGATGGTCTAAATATGGGCTCAGTTTAGAGGACAAGCGTTAACTACGTGTCGTTTAGGAAATCGAAAACCCTAAAACGTCACGTCGGCTGATCTTCTCTTAACTAAACTTCATGTCGTCTTTGACCTAAATAGTAACCAGTTACTCTTTTTCTCTTAACGGCTACTAAACTTCCTAAAACCGGTCTGTGAAATTCTAATCCGATGTTTTTTAATCCAGAAACTTAATTAATTTTCTATTCTAATTCATTTTTTATTTTGTCAAATTTCATATCATTTTGATTTAGATAACTTAAAATAAGATTAAATAATACAAGGTTTACTAAACAATCTATTTTTCTGAAACTATATGATTTAATTTGTATATTCCATCATCTTATGATTCTCGTCTAACTTTTCACAACTGTTACAAACATCACTACCTAACATTTAAACATTCTGCAACCATAAAGGAAGTAGTTCAACAAAACAAATTTATTTAGTGAGATTGGTCATCCCGACCCACTCACCTTATGCAATAGTCAATGGCAACAAAAATGGTAGTGACTAAATCAACACTTAATCCGTAGACTACTAGGCAACCAATCCAAGCCTTAAACGTTACAACGCGTGAAAGACTGATCGATTCCATCAGTACCATGATCCAATCACTCATCCAACCCAAACGACACACTTGCCTTGGCAACACTACCCAAAACAGACCTGAAGGTCTTCAGAAGATGGCTCGTCAGCCCATGCAACCACTAGTCCCTACATATCTGACAATCCCGTAGAACCTGCCCGAATCGGATCACCCGAGGTCACAAAACTTGGCCACAAAGGCCCAAAACTTGGTCGCAAAGACCTAGAACTCGATCACAAAGGTCCATAACGACCACAAAGGTCATGAACCAACCAAAAAGGTCACACCGATCAAGGCATAACACTCACGCAGTGCACCACCCTTGATCAGATCAGAACACGCAAACAATCACCAACACATATCAAACTCGAACCCAAAAGGTGAACATACCTGACAGAATCATACAAATAAAGCAAGGGACCTAAACTCACCTTAGCCACTCGGTTTGGCTCGATTAACTCGGCGACCCAACTCAGTCCCCGCTCGGACTCAGATTCACTCGGTGACGGTGGCTTAACAGCGACAACGGTGCCTCTCTCTTTCCCTTGGAGATTTCTCTGATTTCTCTCTGAGGTTTGAAATGTGATAAGTAAGAGCCACGAGTCTACTTATATAGAGGAGCCCAAAGACCTAAACGCTCTCTATATTCTCTCCAACTCGAGCTCAACAGGAATATGCCAACAACTTCTTATATTCTTGCAGACTAAACTTATGCATTTTCTAGAATGTTTCATTCGATCCAGTCCAACCACTTAACATAATCCCTGGTTTTTCGGACTGGTTTAATAAAACCATGCGATTCGACTTAATCGACTCAGTCAACATTACCGATCAAGTCAACATTATCAACTCCAATAATCTTGTATCATGCTTATCCGATCGAGAACACTCCTGGTTCTCCGGTTTGATCCGAACCCACACACTCCCAGCTGTTCGGTTCGTTCCTTGGGCTTAGCAGTCCCACCTCAATCTATCTAGGTATCGATCTTACTTGATCGATCCAATCAGTATATCTGTATCTCGATCCAAACTAAATTCTCTCTAAGACTTAGGCTTATCTGATTCGTTTTATATCCCATGCCAATCCCGGTCCATTCAACTTTCCGGAACGCGGGTGTTACAAGTCTCCCCCACTTAGGCTTTGATCCATCCTCAGATCTTCTTTGGAACCTTCTGCTTCCCGAGCCACTTAGGAAAATTTACCTTCATTCGCTCTTTTGGTTCCCAAATAACCTCTTCTTCCCTATTGCAATCCTGAACCACATGAACCATCTAAGTCTTATTTTTGTCTAGCTGACTTCACTCTTCGGTCAATTATCTGAACTAGGCAACCTTCTAGAGTTAGATTCTCCCTTAGATCCGTTGGTGGATATGTTACCACGTGATCTATGTTCTTTACGCACTTCCTTAGCATCGAAACGTAGAGCACATTATGGGATGAAGCCATAGTAGTCATAAATTCTAACTTATAAGAAACCGCTTCAACCCTTTCCAAGATTGGATATGGCCCCATGTACCTAGAACTTAACTTAGCATTTTGAGTGGCCTGATCTTTCTTTTGTACGTGACCATCTTTAGATTGACTGAGTTAGCTGATGAAAGTGTAAATTACTCTCATCTAGCCTATATTACTTGTGGTTTTGGTGCCATTATTAACTTCACAATGAATTTCTTTAGATTTTTTATGAGTTTATAGGTTTTTGAGCAAAAGGAGTGATTCGAGTGTAAATGCAATAAACCGACAAAACCAGGCTCGGAACGAAAAAATTCACAAGTTCCTAATCAGACACGACCACAATGCAATACTGAGCTTAAATCAAAGCTAGAGACATCTAGTTTTCAAAGAATTATCCACATGCCATTTGGAACTCTAGTCTAGGAGTTACACCAATTCTAGCAAAAGTGGAAGGAGCCAACTGGTAGCCAGTGAAGACCGAATTATTTGAGCCATCTCTTGATTAGAACGTGATGCATGCTTATTATGGATGCAAAGAAAATAGAGTTAGCTTTCTAAAGCCACCAAGTATGCATCATTCAAAGTAGTATGACCCAAGAGGCCGCAACTGGACCGTAGACCTATCATCGCAACACCTAAGATGTGGCCAATCCACTTTTAGAATCTAGCAATCGCAACACCTAAGATGTGGATAGCTTAGCACTATCCATTTTCTTTCTATTTTACTTAGAATCTAGCAATCATTTTCTTTTCTTTTCTATTTATCCCTTAAGGTTTTCTTCTCATTCTCTTCTTGGTTTCTTTTTCATTTCCTTTCTTTCCATCATTTTCTTTTCTCTTTTTCAAGTAAACATCCAATCCATCATCAAGCTTACGCTACCCATAACCCGAATGAATCAAGTCCTAGAGCTGACCAACCTTTACCTATTCAGTTCCAAGGCATATTCTATTTAAGCTACCCGAATAGATGTTCTCCATTGTCACTCTCTATACTTCTAAATTTTTGCAAAATCATCAATCACTAAAGAAAAGAACAATGAAAACTCACAAGTGTTTGGGTATGGGGTGCTTTGGGTGAGAGGTATTATCCTTAAGATGAGGTATACCGAGTTGGTCTAAAGGTGTTTCGGTCTAAGGTACACAAATTCGCTTGAAATAAGAGAAACCATGAAACACAACGGAAACAATTGACCATGCTAATTAAAGTTTAGGATTATACTCGTATCATATTGAAAGCAATCCTAAGCTAACAGGCTTCACAACCAATGACTTAGCTTTTTAAACATTAAGATCTAAAGCTATGAACTTCAGGACATTTCAAGACTACTAAGCCAAAATCGATGATCGGGAGTAAAGGTGCATAGGTTCTTTCTTGAAAACGTGAAATGCAAGCTAAATGAGACTCAATCCTAAGCTATAATGCAATGCAATCCTAGATGCAAAACCTGAATGGAAATGTTTTTTCTTTTTCTGTGTTTCTGAAATTTTTCAATTTTTTTGGTTTTTTGTAAAACATGACTATTTACAATGAATGCATTAGACTCGACAAAACAAAACAAAACAAGAAATATCATTAGTCTAAAGGTGGCTCCTCCTCCAAACTTAAACAAAACAATCTCTGTGTGTCTGAGCTGATCAGAAGAAGAGACCAAAAATAAGAAGAATAAAAAACTACATGCATATATACAAGGTGAGAGTGGTACATGTATCTAGCAGGAGTGGGATCATTATCGAATTTCGTGACTCGCATCGATCAGTCTGATCGGTGTAGTTGTGGCAGGTGTATGTTGTGGTTCAGGGGTAGTAGGTTTCACACCGGATAGCCATGACCGGTGCACTCACCGATGCTCCTCCTACGACAAGATTTTGGACACAACACTAGTCATGCACACCGGTGTACTGACCGGTGTACCCTCTCCGAGCACTCAAGATTTCCCGTTCAAGCTGATCAGCGGGCTTTGTGTGATCCTTGCATTGCACTGACATCAGTACCAATGGATTTGGCCAAAACTTGACATGAGTATCTGAATATACCTACAAAGATCATCAACCATCGAAAAAAGATTCAAAAACACCAAGTCCAAACGATTAAAAATAAAACAAAAAATGCAAAAGTAAAAAGGATATATGTACAAGGATAATCATGGGACTTCCTCCCAAGTGAGCTTGTTTATAGTCACTTAACTTGACTTTGCTGACTTCTCTCATTTCAGCTTGTAGTTTTGCTCCAACTTGCGAAGTCGTTCCTGGAGCTTCTCCATTTCAGCCTTGTGTTCTCTCCTCTATGCATTCATCTGATCCTCAAGGTTCCAATTTAACCTGAGCATGGCTCCATAGAGATGGTTCTTGTCCTCAATTTGATGCTCTAACATCTTCCTGTCTTCTCGAACTAAAAACTCCAAGTGTTGGAAATGCTTTTGGTTCACTGAGCGTTCAATCTTCACTTCATCAGTAACCACTACTTCCTCTCAGGGCTTATATGGTTTCCCAAATCGTTGATGCTCATCATGCATAATATCAGGGTAGTTCACAACTTTCTAAAGGATCATATCACCTGTTTCGAAGTTGATGGTGGCTTCAACAACTTTCCTTCTTCAGCAAGTGCAGGGAAGATGAAGAAATCAGTTTAGATGAACATGACGAGAATCTTGATCTCCACATTGTAGATCATACCAATTACACAAACATCGGGGCTTACTAACTTCTCCAGGTTCCATATGGGTGGGTATCTGATCTGAAGTCCAAATAAGTCAGCGATATCCTTCGTCATTCCATTTTATATCGAGCTGACATTGCATATAATGGTATCTATATCGATTCCCTTGATGCTGCCTGAAATCTGATATAATCCAAAATCAGGTTGTGGATCCTCTATTACCTCATTATGGAGGTTTTCTTCTTCAACCACCACACCGCCATCCTCATCCAGCTCCTCATCACTTTCACCCTCATCCAGCTCCTCATCGCTTTCACCTTATCCATATGGCCAAACAACTCGTCTAACACATCATCATCATTTTCTTCTTCGTCTGTGAGCATAAAAACCTGATCTTTCTTCTTGTCTTTCCTTGACAAGGGTCTTGGATCATACTCTTGAATACCATAAGCTCCCAAACCCAATGTGACATTCTCTCTCTTCAAAAATTGATACCAGTTTGTGTGGATGCAAGGCTGAGCTTAAATAAAAGTTAGAGATGTCTAGTTTCTAAAAAATTTCCTCATGTCATTTGTAACTCTAGTCTAGGAGTTGCACCAATTCTAGCAAAACTTGTGGAAGGAACTGACTGTTAGCCGGTGAAGACCAAATTATTTGAGCCATCTCTTGACTAGAACGTGATGCATGCATATTATGGATGCAAAGATAATCGAGTTAGCTTTCTAAAGCCACCGAGTATGCATCATTCAAAGTAGTATGACCCAAGAGACTCGCAACTGGACCATAGACCTATCATCGCAACACCTAATACGTGGCCAACCCACTTTTAGCCCATCAAAAGTGCGGCCTTGACAACACCACCTTCTGGATCTTCTAGAAGACTCACTCATAAAGAAAAATGGAAAATATCAATATTTTTTACACAATCTTCAACATGAAAGTGATGCAATATTCTCCGAGCAACAAAAATGGAAAGTCTTGAGCGATATTACCATTTCGCCTAAAAGGAATCCTAGCTCGCCTCCTGATAAACTGAAAATTTCGGTGTAGTATAGTGGTAAGTTTGGGTTCAATTTAGCAATGTAGTATAGGGTAAGTAGGTTGTCAAACCAACTCAAGATGGATAACACAATAGTTATATGGAGGGTTCACTAGGTCTAAGTGGAGTAGTTATGTGTTGTTTTTCACTAAACAATCATAAGCAAACAATATCGATTAAAATGAAATTCAGAAATAAGAATAACTCATGGATCTTGGCATTCGAAAGAGGCAATCATTTTCATGCTAGTATTTTTTCATTCACGCTATCAGGTTTATCCTATGTCTAAGAATGTCAAATTAAGCTCAGTTCACTCTCGTGATAAAAACCCATTTTCTAAGAATGTTACTACACAATCTATTGGCAAGCATCATGTTTAGAAGCACTAAACACAATTCTATTCAACAATCAATCAATAACTTAAACAATCTCTTGGAAAGAATTGACTAATAACCAATTCAATCAAAGTGGCGTCTCAGTGAATGAAAGTTCTCCTCAGAACACTTCAACCTCTTCAATTATTTTCAACAATCAATCCTCTCCACCTCTTTCGAAGGAAAAAGTGCAACAAGGGATTGGTTTCTTCGGTTATCAGCTTCACAACCAGAGTATTACATCATCTCAGGAAGGCCTTCTTGCCACACCTTCAACTGTACCTTCCACTTCCTCCTTGAAAGTGACTGATACCTTTCTTCCTCTTTATTCTTTCTCCATTCTTGGAATGCCTTCTGTGCTTTCTTCTGGAAATGCTCTAGTTCTTGAGAACTCTTGGATAATCGATCCAGGCGTCACCCATCATGTTTGTCACGATCGTTCCCTTTTTACCTTCCTCACTTCTTTAGTCAGTACATTGTCACCTTACCAACTAGGAATTCAGTGAGCATTTTTTGGTATAGGTCCAATTACATTGAACGATCGTATTACCCTGAATAATATGTTGTTTGTTCCTTGTTTTCGCTTCAACTTGCTGAGTGTTAGTTCCTCGACTCAAAATACAGATTACATGGTTAATTTTACATCTATTTCTTTCTTAATACATGATCTTCCATGGGAATTGATGATTGGCTAGGGTAGACAAGTTTCAAATCTATATGTCTTGGATTCAGGTTCTATACTTCATGCTTCCTATTTTCAACATGATAAAGTCGTTTGTTCTAATACTGTACTTCTGATGTTTGGCATACTAGACTAGGATATCCATTTGTGTCCAAAGTTGACTCCCTTTCTGAACAATTATCCATCAATAAACTTGGTCACTCAAAACCTTTTCATTGTTCAATCTATCCCCAAGCTAAGCAAAAACGCTTATCCTTTCCTTTTGACAATAAGATTAGCAATGCACCTTTTGATCTTGTTCATATAGATACTTGGGGACCTTTCTTTGTCATGACACATGAGGGCTAGACATATTTTTTAACCATTGTGGATGATCATAGGTCGGTTACTTGGGTTTATTTACTTAAGTTTAAGTCCGATGTTCTTCGCGTCTTTCCTGACTTTATCACTTTGATTGAAAACTAGTTTTTCAGTAAACAATTAAGTCTGTTAGGTATGAAAATGCTCCTGAGTTGTCTTTGTTATAATGTACAAGAGTAAGGGGATTGTTTCTTATCACTCTTTCCCTGAAACCCCTTAGCAAAACTTATGGTTGAATAGAAACACCATCATATTCTAAATGTTGTCAGGCTTTACTATTTCAGTCTCAAATCCCACTTTCTTATTGGGGAGATTGTGTTTTTACCGCAGTCTTCCTGATAAATCGTCTACCCTCTCCCCTTCTTGATAAAAAAACTCATTTTCAACTTCCCACATCCCATCCTCCTGATTATCTTGCTTTGAAAACCTTTGGTTGTTTATGCTATAAGAGTACTTCTACTCAAGCCCATACCAAATTTGTTCCTCGTGCTAAAGCATGCGTGGTTCTTGGTTATCCTACATGATATAAAGGTTATAAAATTCTTGATCTTGAGATTAATAGCATTTCCATTTCCAGGCATGTCATCTTTCATGAACATATTTTTCCTTTTGTTGATTCTGCTCTTTCTGACACAGCAAAGGCTTTCTTTCCTAGTTTTGCTCAATCCGATGTACGTTCACCTTCTGTGACCACATCTTTTGGTGATGCTTCCCCTTCATCACCTTCTGATGTTCGTATGCCTTCGGCTACTACATCCACTCGAACTCGTAAGACACCAACATATTTGTAGGACTACTTTTGCAACTCTGTTCATTCCTTGTATCCTATCTTTGACTTCCTTTCTTATGATCAATTGTCTCATCCTCACTTTGATTATTATCAATTCTCTCCTTTCTTATGTTCATTCCTTGTATCCTATCTTTGAGGAAAAAAGGTTCCTTGAGTGATGTAATGCTATGTATGAGGAGTTTAGTTCTTTGAAAAGTCTTGATATTTGGTCTGTTTGTTCTCTGCCTGAGGGAAAACAGTCGGTTGGTTGTAAATGGGTATTCATGTTGAAACCCAATGCAGATGGGTCTTGAGAGATATAAAGCTAGACTTCTAAGCAAGGGATATACTCAACAAGAGGGAATCGATTTTGTTGACACCTTTTTCCCCAATGGCTAAGATGGTTACTATCAAAACAATCCTTGCTTTGGCTGCTAAGAAGCAATGGTTTTGGTATCAGCTTGACATTTCCAACGCTTTCTCAATGGTGAATTGATTGAGGAAATTTACATGGACTTACCTCCGGGGTATGATACACGACAAGGGGCCTCTCTACCTTCTAATGTTGTTCTTCGCTTGAAAAAATCCATCTATGGCCTTAAGCAGGCATCGCGTCAATGGTTTCTCAAGTTCTCCATTACATTGCTGGGCCCGATTTTTAGAAGATTCATGGGGATCATACTCTGTTTCTTTGTTCTTCCTCTGAGAATTTCATTCTCGTTCTAGTTTACGTGGATGACATCATTGTTGCAAGTACTAATGATGATGATGCTTTTGCATTTTTTTCCAGTCTGAAGCAATGTTTTAAGCTTCCTAATTTGGGATAACCTCGATATTTTCTAGGCCTAGAGATTGCTCGATCTAAAGTTGGTATTTCAATCTATCAACATAAGTATATCTTAAGCATGCTCGCAGATGCTGGTTTATTGGGTTGTCAACCATCCTCTATTCCTATGGACCCAAGTCTTCGTCTCATTGTTGCTTCAAGTGATCCTCTTCCTGAGCCTGAACCCTATCGAAGACTAGTCGCACTACAAGAAAAACGTTCATTGATAGCACGTAAATATAGATATCATAGATCTTTAATAGCGTTACCATAAACATTGTTTCTGCCCCATCTATCGTAGGTATACTCAAGTGATAGCGCTTTTGCGCTGGTGCTATTATATGTATCCTATCTATAATAGCATTTCTGAAAAATGCTATTATACTTGTCCTGCCTATAAAAGCGTTTTTGAAAAAATGCTACTATAGATTAAATATTAAATTTTATATATTAATTATTAGTAATTAAATATATTGATTTTTAAAATAATTTATATTAATTATCAAATTAAATATATTGATTAAATATATTGATTTATTAAAATTATATATTATTTATATAAACTTACAAAATACAAAAAAAAAACAAAAATACAAACTAAATACAAAAATACAAAAAAGTACAAGAAAAAAACAGAAATACAAAAAAAAATAGAATTGAAAAAAATCGTCGGTCGCATCTCATCCTCACCATTGTCGGAAGCCGGAAGCTTCATTCAACGATAGCCTCTCAACCTCACCTCGCCTCTACCTCGCATCTACCTCACCTCGACCTCGCCTAACCGGAGCTGTACGCGAAAGCCATGGAACAGAGAGAGGGAGACGCAAAACTTCGATGCGAAGCCTCGAAGCTCTACCTTGCCATTCGACCTCGAGCTCGCCTCAGTCGCTCGCTGCTCGTCATTCGTCTGCAAGAGCTCTGCCGCGATGGCAAGAGCCAACGACCATGAGAATCCATGAAGACGCCTAGCTTCGCCTTCGTCTCAACGTCGCTGACTCACAGACCTTCATCTCAGCCTCGCTCACTCGCCGGCTTTCCTCATCGGCAACACCGTTGCCTCTCTTCACCGTCGGCATGATGTTTAAGTTGTTGCCTCTCTTCACTCGTCGACTTTCCTTGTCGTCAACGTTATTGCCTCTCTTCACTGTCGGCGTGATGTTTACGTCGTTGCCTCTCTTCACTCGTCGGCTTTCCTCGTCAACAACGTCACTTGGTCGTAGGGTTTACGCAAAAGAAAGAGAGAAGAAAGAACTGAGAAAGTGAAAAGTCAGAGAAAAAACACAAGGATAAATCTGGTTCGTTGGATTGAAGCTTATCAACGATTCAGATCAACAAAGGATAATCCTAGTGAAATAGGATTAGCCAATCAGAAATTAGTCTGTCTATTAACTATATTTGGTCAATAATTTGTATTTTAAAGTTATTTTAATCTAAATCTTTATTTATATTTTTAATAAAATCATTATTTCATATATTTTAATCTTAATATTTATTAATTCTTTATTAATAGTTTTATTTTTTATTTTTTATCTAAATATTTATTTATTGTTTGTTATTAATTTCAATTTTCATTTTATTTTGATATAAATATTTATTTATTCTTTATTAATAGTTTCAATTTTTAATGTATTTTGATCTAAATTTTCTTATCGTTCTTTATAGTTTCAATTTTAATTTATATTGATATAAGGTTTAGGGATGAAAAATAGAGTTTAGGGTTTAGTTATGAAAATAAGGTTTAGGGATAAAAGATAGGATTTCGAATTTTAGAGTTGAAACAAAAATTGAGATAATGGTTACAATAATAGAGTATTGAATATATAATGTTGAAATAAGCTCAAACTATAACTCTGCTAATGAAATAGGATTAGCTAATAAGAAATTAATTTGTATAGTTTATTCTTTATTCTAAATAAGAAATTTTGATCTAAATAATTATTTATTCTTTCTTTATAGTTTCAATTTTAATTTATATTGATGTAGTGTTTAGGGATGAAAAATAAGGTTTAGGGTTTACGGATAAAAAATAAGTTTTTATTCGTGTGGAATTAAAATGTTGAAATAAACTCAAACTATAATTCTCAAAATACTAGTATGAAGTATATATAACCTCTCATACACCATCTAACCCCTAAACCCTAAACACAAGTATGATTTTATTTTATACTATAATTTGCATTTTTGTTTTGTTCTCAAACACCAATTTTGTGTTTCAAACCTCAAAACCCTATATAACCCCTAAACCTCATCTAACCTCTATACCCCATCTAACCCCTAAACCCCATTTATGAATTTGACATACGATAGCATTATATTAACGCTATCATATCCTTAAAT
>OVAO01001068.1:466-16608 GCA_900406285.1 Biscutella auriculata
ACAATCAGTAGGCACGTTTTTATTGGAAGCATTAGGCCCATCTTCATGCAGCCCATTCCAATCTCAAAAAATATACAAACAACAAATTTCAAACATATTTTTATACAATATTTTTTTAAAAAAAAATTGTATAAACACTCGCGCGTAGCATTACCCCTACTCCTAGTAGTTCATTGATATTTTTTTTTTTTTTTTTTNTTTTCTAATTATTTTGATATCATTCCTGTATTTTTCTATTTGGGAACCTAAAAGAAAGATGAAGATTCCGTTGAAGATGTCGAAGAATTTTAGTATTTTATAATGATAAAGGAAATTTTCTTAAAATTATAAAATTTGGTTATTATTCATTTTTGTACTTGTTGTTTTATTTTCAAATTATTTCTTCAATTGGAAATATTAAATAAAAAAATCTAAAAATAGTCTAGTATAAAATCTTTTCAAAAAGTGATTAATCTGACATAAAAAGAAGATCCTATCATTTTCTTCTTTTTTGAGTGAAGAGGTTAGAGGTATGTAAAACCCACAATTTTTTTTAAACTAAATATCTTAAATATTTTTTCAAAATATTTTTTTTAATTGATTATTAGAGTTGAACTCACAACGCATCTATATTTTATTTTAAAATTAATATTAATAATTAACACATTACTAAATTATAAAAATATTTATATTCTCTAAGTTACTCATGATTTATGTTTAGATTTTAAAATTATTTGGCAAATATTGACTAATATCTAATTAAATAAAACATAGATATTTAAATATTATTTTATTTAGTAAAAAAATTCAACCTATTTTATTTATTAAAAGTTTAATGAATAATTTATGTTTTTAAAAATTTAGTGATTTTTAAATATTATTTGAACTACTTGATTTATATTTTGTTGTAATAAAAATATTGATTGAAAAAAAATATATTAATAATATTGATTAACATGTAATCGTTATATTTCTTTTAAGCTATTAAATCATAAATAATAAATAACAAATAATATTCCTCTAGAATATTTTCAAAACAAAATTGTGAAATATTATTATAAATAAATATAAAATTATTAAATCTTAAAAATTAAATAACAAAGAATATTTCTCTTCTTGTTTACAAAAAAAAAAGAATATTTCTCGAGGGATTTTTTTTTAAAATCGTAATATATTATGGTAGAGAAATAATATTATTGTAACAAAATATTTGCCTAGTTATCATAGGAAATAATCCATTATAACTTTTTGTACTAGATTATTATTCGTGTTGTCAAACAATATATTCTTAATAAATATTTGCTTATTTATACTTTAAATAAATATTTCCTTATTTATACTTCCTTATTTATACTTTAAACAAATTATCCTTTGGTAAACTACATTGCTTTGTGTTCAATTTTCTTTTTATTAGGAGAAAATATAAAATACCACCAGGACCACCCAAAAAAATTACGTGCATGTAAAAGGACAAAACTAATTTTACAAAACATCAATCGTAAGAAAATTGATTCGTACCAAACAATCACAATGGTACATTGTATTTACTCTCTACCTTTTTGTAAATTTTGTTTTTTCTATACATATTCCCAACCTTCTCTTCCTACTTGAGGTTCCTCCAAACTCCTCACTTTCTTTGTTACTTCCTCTTCTTTTCCATCTATTATATCATATTTGTAGACTATATATATTTAACAAGGTCAGCCTTCAGCTAAAGCTTGTGAAGTAATCAATTTAAGCATCAAAATTTTATAAGTTATTACGAGACATTAATTTCAAATGTGCTTTTTATTAATTAGTATATGTTTAGTAGGCATCATGTAAGTTCGGATTGGCACTGTACTTATAAGTATAATACTATGATCATCATTAGATAGTGATCTCGCTCTGTTTTTAAGTTCTTTGGATATATAGTTAAGTTCAACTTGACTCTAATTAACCAAATGATTATATTAAAATAATGCATATGATCAGTTTACAATCTACCAAGTTAATCAAGTATACTTGCGACTTAGCTTAGTCATTTTTACGTTTGACTTAATCAGATTCTCCACATTCACAACTAACATCCATTAGGTGGATATACAGTAGTCTAAACATGCTGATTAGGGATGATTCTATGTGACATATATAGATTGGATATTATATTGATATATGTCATATGTACACACATGACTTTGCATAAATAACATAAAATTTGGCAATGGTTTTTGTTTTCTTCTTTTATGCTGATAATACTAAAGAGTAAAGACCATAGCAAATGACAATATAATAGACGAATGGTCAACCCTAAAAAATGACTAGTCTTAATCTAGCATGCCTGGATTTGTTAACATATAATCATCTATTCCTATACGCAAGCTTCACTTCATTAAAGTATCTATAAATGTTCTACATAATCAAATTTATAATTTTCTTTTTTTGTCAACTTTATAATTTTATATTTCATCATCACGTATTTTTAACTTAATGGAAAGTAACATTATAGTTTAGGCGATACAATCGAAATATGTCTAATTAAAATTTTATATTGCGTCTCTGGCTCCGTATATAAAAATTAGGACCATTTACAGCGTGGGAGAATTTTTAGAAAAGTATATCATTGCAAAACACAACTGATTTTTATTTCAGCCTAACACACATTTGGATAAAATTGATGTAACTTTGTCCATTACATGACCATTTTGCCCTCCGATCCGTAACCAATCACAAACTAAAAGATTGCTTTCACTGATATTTAGATTAGTATTAGAGTTAAGATCTGACGGTCTACAGACTTTCCTCTTTCTATATATGGCATTTGTTTTTTGAAGCTTATTTATTTTTCCAAAGTTATAATCAAATCCATTAGACAAAGTTGTTTAGTATTGTATATCATCGCTTAGCTGACAGTTATAATTGTTTGGAGGACACGATTTGTATCCGGTTTCGACATGGTTCGTTATCTTCCGGTGCCGGTGTCGTTTAAATATATCTTTGTTTGGTTGTTGGCGTTCTCGCGTGATTCTAAGCAACGTAAAAATTAAGGATATGGATAACAATTGAATGGTGGTTAGAACAATGAAAAATCGAGGTAACTGAATTGTGGTCAGAGAACAGGTTGGTATAAACATGATGTGTCGTTCTACCTGAATTGTGGTCAGAGGGATAAATATGCAACTTGACAATCAAGGCAACTAAATTGTGTTCAGATTAATGGAAAATAGAGACAGCTGAATTGTGGACAGATCAATGAAAAGTAGAGGCAACTAAATTGTGGTCAGACATACGAATATGCCACAACGACGAATCAATCTGAACTGTTTTACAATACCCATGAATCGAATCGAATAAGAACTATGTTTTGTTTTTACCAAGATAAGTCGGGGATGTAATGTTTTCAGCGATGGACTCAAAATCGCATAGTGATTAGAGAGTGGATTCATTATAAGATTTACCGAAACCCTAGAAAAGAAAGTTGATTAAAAAGTTTGCAACTGAATTTTCTAAAACATGCAATTTTTTGAATGAATCAGAGCTGATTATTTAGTCAGAACGAAATTATTTAGTTGAAGGAGTAGTTTAATGAAAATGAAGGGTAAGAAGTAATTAACCATTTAATTGTGTTCTAGAGTGAAAGGTGTTTTCAAGTGTTCTATAATGATATTAGGTGTTTTGAAATTGCTCTAGAGTGATATTTTTCTAAAAATTAACTGTGTGTTCATCTGCCTTACTTTTAGATGTAATGTTAGAGCTGAATGACCAAGGGTATATTCGAATACATTATTTGACAAATTTTAATTGCATTCAACATTAAGTTGTTCAATATCTATATTTGATGTTTTTATTAATGTAGAATTTAAATGTAAAATTATATTCAAATTTTTTCAGAACTATGTTTTTCCCTCAAATATATGGATTCCAAAAAATACGAAAAACACATATTCGGAAAAAAATCGAAATCAATATTTTTTCAAATAAAAAATGGAATCATACTTTCCAAAAAATAAAATCATTTAAAAATATCTAGAAACACAATTTATGAAAAAGGTGGAATCATATTAATAACATTTAGATAATATTAGAAATTAAAATATGAAAACTTATATTGAAATGCAATATTATGATGTAAAATACTAATATAAAAACGAAGAACATGTAGATGTGGTGCTAATATGATTCTAAGCTTTGTTGAAAAATATGTGTTTACGAAAAAGAAGAACAAATATACGTTTTTGCGCTGACGTTTTTAGGTGATTGTATAATTCATAATTACGGGTGAGTCAAATATAGATTATGAGGCCAGATCCTATTTGTCATGTTTTGAAACTCAACTTGTTTGGACACGTACTTAAAAGTTAAGAACTTGATTGTCGATTTAAATAGGTTCTAGGAATAAAATTTTAGTCTAAGATTCGCAGACTAGAAACAAGAAAAGACAGTAGTTGTTACGTATAATCTGATCATTTTATAATCTGATCATTTCTCATTTATAAAAATAATTATGGTTGACAAAAAAGAATTGTAAAAATAATTATAATCTGATCATTTTTAATCACAAAAATCATATTCATACACTTAATTAACGCTATACGCCTATAATTTAAATTCAAGCCAGTATTTTGGGAAGCTAATTGCATACATATTACCTAAGAAACTATGAAACCAAAGATTCGAAATTTTCTAAAGAAAACGTTCTCAATGATTAAATGCTACAATAGAGAGTTAGATCTAAGTTGTGCTGAAAACATGGTAACTATTTTAGTTTTTTTTTTTTTTGATAATTCAGGTCAAGGGTCCAGATTAATTCTGGGGTGGAAGATCAGCACATGTAAATTTCACTCTAACCAAAGTTGAAGGAATCTCCTCCTAACGCAGATCGAACTCGGATGACAATATCTACAACCATAGGCCCATTACCAGTAAAACCAACACTGTGTTGATAACTATTTTAGTTTTTGCGCAGATTATCCAAAATAATATCACAAAATTCATATACACACCGATTTGTTTTTCAGAAAAAGAATACAGATATAACAATAGGCACTATGCAGAACTAAAACTAGTTATACAACTAACAATTATGTAATAAAGGAATGGAAATCGGTCACGCCACCAACTAATAATTCAAACGAAAATAATAAATAGTTTCATACGGTTTTAGTCTCATTTGAATGCAAAGTGGCAGAGAATGAGAATTCAATAGACACCCGTTTTGTTAGAGCATCCACGACCAAATGGTTCTCAAGATTAAAATAATGATTGATTAATTTTTTAATTTAAGATACATTTCTAAAAAGGTTAAATAAAGATACAATTCTTCTTGATCTAAGATATCCAGGATTTTTTTATTAATATTTTGGCCCAAAATATTTAAGATTTTTTTTAGGGTCGAACATGGTCTTACCTGTACCCGAGATTAAATATTATAAAATTTAATTCTAAATTGTTAAAATATTTTTTTTAAACTAATTGTTTGTTTAGTTTTATAACAATATAGTAATGATATAATAATTTAGTATTTTAATCTATTTTTGTTGTGTTATCTCGAGATCGAGTCTCATATATTGTGGTTATAGAAGTAATATGGTTAATATACATCAATATGACATATATAATATGCTTATATGTTTTTAATTTATCACACATAAATCTCAAAACATTCTACTTATAAATTAAATATTTTGATTGGTTCGATTTTAATGATGTGTCATTTAATTTACTCTATGAATGAAATATATGTTAAATGTATCTTCAATTAATATTTATGATATGCTCATATGTTTTTAATCTATTATATATAATTCTCAAAAACATCTTATATAAATTTAAATATTTTGATTGGTTCAATTTAGTGATGTTTTCCTTAATTTATACGACATATATGTCAAATGGATACACAATTAATATATATGTGTGTGATGTATGCTAAATGAATTTTCAATTAATATATATATATATATATATATATATTAGATTTTGATTCACGTCATGCGTGGAATAAAATATTATATTTATATATATTTATAATATTGTGTAATGTTAACTTTTGAATTATTTCATTTAATTGTGTTTAGATATGATCGATAGAATCTATGTATATTAAATCCCGAAAATTAAGTATTATGAAAATTTAGATATTCAAATATTCAAATTTATTATAATGTTTTCTAACTTTCGATAAAACTTGAATATTTAAAACACCGAAAAATTGAATATAATAATTCCTAAATTTAGTATGTGAATGACACCTAAGCTAACTGAGTTCTCAACTAATATATACCAGATTTTGACTCACACCAAGCGTGAGATTATATTTTCAAGTAAACAAAAAAATTATTTTATTTCTTATATGTAACTAAACTAAAATAATTTTATTGTATTTTATTATATTATAGTTAAATAAAATAAAAATAAATTTATATCCATAATTTTTTTTTGTCAATTCTTGTATAAGATATATGCTAATAATGTTACTAATTTTCCAAAGTATAATGTTTTAAACAGTATCATACATAATTCTCAGAAATAATTATTTAAAATTGAATATTTTGATACAAATTAAAATATCTTGATTCGTTCAATTCAATGTTTTTTTCTTAATTTTATCAAAGTGACATAAGTTTAATATCTTTTCAATTAATATATAAGATATTCACATTATATGTTAGTTAGTGTTTGTTAATTGTAATATACTTTTGTTCGGATTGATACGAATCTAAATATTTGACAATTATATATATGTTAGTTATTCCAAAATTGAATTAAAAATATTTCTTAAATTTACTCTGATATTTTAGATTTGATAGAATTTTTTTTGAATATTTTAAAATCCAAAAATGGAATATAGTATTTTAAAATCCGATAGAAATTTGAATATTTTAAAATCCGAAAAATTAAATATAATGTTTCCTAAATTTACTCAGTGAATGATCTCTATGCTAAATGAGTTTTTAATTAATATATATGATGATGATATACTCATATATTTTTAATTTATCACACATAATTCTCAAAAACATTCTTTTTAAAATTAAAATATTTTGATAGTTTGCTTTAACGATATGTCCTTTAATTCACTCTATAAACATAGGATATACCATCCATTTTGATTGATTTCATATGGATTTAATACAATTTTTAGAATAACATAATATATGTGTGTGTTTAGGTACATAGTTTTGTAACGGAGGAAATGTAAGTTATACTCCCTCCGTTTCTATATAATTGATGTTTTAGGTTTTTATTTTTGTTTCATTTTAAGTGATGTTTTCGATTTTCAATGCAAAAATCTAAAGCTAAAAATCATTAATATTATGCAGTATGATTTTTGATTGGTTAAAATAGATGAAGTTAATGATGTTTTTATAGAAAAGAGATAAACTAAATGATATTTTTGTGTTTTATTAATCAACGTAAAAAACTTTTAAACATCAATTATATAGAAACGGAGGGAGTATAATAAAAGATAGTCAATCCAGAGACAAAAACAGCCTTAATCAAATTCGTGAAATCAAACACAATTTATAAAAACTAACTTAACAGATGAAGAAATATTCCATTAGACTTCTTGAAAGTACTTAGAAATTTAACAAGAACATTAAAATACAAAAAAGAAGAAGCAATTTATTGATCTCTCCATGCACGATTGCTGAAATTTCCTCACAATAACCCCCAAATTTCTGAATGAAGATAACACTTGAGATCTTTCAAACTCCTGGAAACTAAAACATTATCCAAACACACGTGCTCAATGTAACTACTTAAACTCATACTCGAGCCGAAAAAATCCCTTATAAATACTCCCCATGCATGCAAATTAACTCATAAATCATTCGAACACTTCTCATAAATACTCTCTCTCTCATGGCTTCCAAGTACGATAAGCTTACTTCCTCAAGAGTAGCGATCATCGGTGCTGGTGTTAGCGGTTTAGCAGCCGCAAAGAACTTAGCTCATCACAACCCGACCGTGTTTGAAGCCTCTGATTCAGTCGGAGGTGTTTGGAGAAGCTGCTCTTACGAGACTACTAAGTTACAATCTTCTCGAGTCGATTACGAGTTTTCTGACTTTCCTTGGCCCGATAGAGATGACACTACTTTCCCATCTTACGTTCAGATATTAGATTACTTGGAATCTTACGCTAAGCATTTTGATATTCTTAAGTTCATGAAGTTTGGATGTAAGGTTATCGAAGTTAGATTCATCGGTGAAGGTGAAACTCCTCAGATGGTTGATCTCGGTGCTTATGGAAACATGTTGCCTGGAAAACCTGTCTGGGAAGTTGCTGTTCAGACCGGAGATTCCGGAGATATTCAGGTTTGTTTTCATTAACCCGATCGAGTTTACGTGGCTTTGTATATTTTCGAATATTTTTGTTATAAATATGTTGGTGTGTGCATGCAGTGGTATGCATTTGAGTTCGTGGTAGTGTGCACCGGAAAATACGGTGATGTTCCAAGAATACCGACCTTTCCTGTGAAGAAAGGGCCGGAGATATTCAAAGGGAAAGTGATGCATTCTATGGATTACTGCAAATTGGAGAAAGAAGAAGCTTCTCATCTTCTCCGTAGCAAGAATGTTGCCGTCATTGGTTTCAAAAAATCCGCCATTGATTTGGCTCTTGAGTCTGCTTTAGCCAATCAAGGTACATCCGTACAGTATACACACCTATATATATTCTCTTTCTTCTCGAAAGGTCTTTGATTAATTAACATATTATAGTATGATTACAATATCTAAATGATTTTCTTTTATAATATGCAGGGGAAGGAGGAAAAACATGCACAATGGTGATGAGAACAACACATTGGGTATTTCCACATTATTGGGTGTGGGGTCTACCTTTCTTCTTGTTCTACTCAACTAGAGCTTCGCAATTTCTCCATGATAGACCTAATCAAAGCTTCCTTAGAACTATCTTTTGCTTCCTCTTCTCTCTTCTGGTTTGTAATAAATCCTTTACTTCATCTTATAAATTGCACAATCATGTGGCTTTTCTAAGTTCTCTATACGTTACAACAGCGTGCCGTGGTTTCACAATTCATCGAATCATATGTTCTGTGGAAGCTTCCTCTAGAGAAATACGGTCTTAAACCAGACCATAGTTTTGAAGAAGACTATGCTTCTTGTCAGATGGCGATCATACCAGATAATTTCTTTGAAGAAGCGGATAAAGGTATGATCAGGTTTAAGAAAACATCAAAATGGTGGTTTTATGATCAAGGAATTGAGTTTGATGATGGGACTACACTAGAAGCTGATGTTGTGATACTCGCTACTGGTTATGATGGCAAGAAGAAGCTTAAAGCTATTGTTCCTGAACCTTTTCGAACTTGGCTTGAATTTCCTTGCGGTGTAATGCCTTTGTACAGGTACGTATATCCACTTATGAATATTAGTCTTTACACTTGTATTTTCTTATGATTAAAATCTCAGGGGAACAATCCATCCAATGATACCGAACATGGGTTTCGTGGGATACGTACAAAGCAACGCGAACCTGCATACATCAGAGCTACGTTCGATGTGGCTAAGCCGACTCGTGGATGGTAAATTCAAATTACCGAGCAAAGAGAAGATGTTGGACCAGTTCCTAAAAGAAATGGAAGTTATGAGAAACTCGAGCAGATTCTATAAACGTCATTGTATCTCTACTTTCAGCATCCAGCATGCTGATGATCTGTGTACTGACATGGGACTCAATCCTTGGCGTAAACCTAATTTATTCCTCGAAGCTTTTAGTCCTTATGGTTCTCAGGACTATCGACTCCACCAAGAAGATGATGGCTTAAACTAATGGAATATACCACAGACTAAAGGAATAGAACAAATTATTATGTGATGAATAATCATGTATGTACATGATATTATATAGTCAAAAATAAAACATGCTTATTAATAAAATGTTATAGTTATATGAATATACATATCAAATTTTATATTAAATTATTATTTAGAAAAATAACCTCGCATGGACGAGTTTATTTTAATTGTGTCATCCTAAATTTTTTTTGGCTTCATCTTGTATTTTCCACAACTATCCTTCAGTTACTTGCTGCCTTCCAAAATCTTGGATAGGAGACTCGTGGACCAAAGAAGCAACCTAGGTCGGCAACTCTAATACACGAAATTTCTGGTTTCGACTTAATATTTGATAATCAAATATTTTTACCAATTTAATGTTTTATATAACAAAATTTTGATGTAAGTATATGTAAAATAGGATATGTGTATAGCGCGAGTTCTTTCCTTATATATATAAAATGATTCTCACGTATACTATGCAAAACAAATATATAAAATATTGATTTAGGTTATATTTGCTTGTGTATTCAGATATAATATCTAGATGAAAACGTGTTAAATATTCTTTTGTCATTTTTGATTTGCATCTAGATGCAGTTTCTGGATACTAAGATGTAGAGTTTAGGATGAAAAATTTGCATCTCAAAATTTTTAAAATCATATTTTTCCCGAAAACAAGAAAAATGTTTTTCGAAAAAAATGCAAAATCATGGTTTTTTGGGAAAAATGTGGAATCAAGAATGTAAAATCACAGTTATTCGAAGAAAACGCAGACATGTTTTCGAGAAAAACCTTGGAATCACATTTTGGGGAAAAACATGAAGTCACATTTTTCGAGAAAAATACGGAATCACGATTTTTCGGGGAAAACGCAAAATCACAGGTTTTCTGGAAAAACACAAAATCATGGTATATGGGAAAAGGTGGAATCATGGTATAGGGAAAAAATGCAGGATGACGGTTTTTTCAGAGAAACGTGTAATCATGGTTTTTTTGGGAAAATGTGGAATCACAGTTTTTCAGGAAAGATGCATAATCACATATTTTGGGAAAACACGAAATCACGGATTTCAGAAAAAACCAAGAATCACAGTTTTTTGGGGAAAACATGGAATCAGAATTTTCTAGGAAAACACGGAATCACGATTTTTAAAAAAGAACATTTTATTATGTTTTCAAGGAAAATATAGAATCACAGATTTTCTAGGAAACGTGAAATCATGAGTTTTTTGGAAAAAAACAGACTCACAATATATGGGAAAACGTGGATTCACAGTTTTAGGAAAACGTGGAATCATTGTGTTTTTGAAATAAACTGGAATCACACGGTTTTTTTTTTTTGAAAAAATGTGGAATCATGACTTTTCGGAAAAAAACATGGAATCTTGATTTTTTAGAAAAATGTGGAATCACAAGGAACACAATTTTATTAGGAAGTGGGGAATCACGTTTATTTGAGAAAAACGTGGATTCACATTTATTCGAGAAAAAACGTGGAATCATAGTCTTTCAGGAAAAACATGGAATCACAAGTTTTAGGAAAAAATAAGAATCATGGATTTTTGGGGAAAACGTGAAATCACGGATTTTCGAGAAAAACGTGGAATCACGAGTTTTTGGGAAAAACGTGGAATCACGGGTTTTCGGAAAAAACGTGGAATCACGGATTTTCGGAAAAAACGTGGAATCACGGATTTTCGGGAAAAACGTGGAATCATGGATTTTCGGAAAAAACGTGGAATCACGAGTTTTCGGAAAAAACGCATAAATCATGTTTTTCAAAAATTGTAAATTACATTAGTAAGATTTGAATGTTGTTAAAATGCAGAAACAGACAAATTTAATTCAGATGTAATATTCAAACATTGGATGCATATTGGATTCATCTTTCAAATGTAACATCCAAATGCTTATGCAGAAACGAACAAAACCTTAGAATTAACTTTGAGAAATTTATCATATTACAAAAACTTCTTTTTATACTTTCTTATTAAAATGTTAAACCCCAAAGTAATAACGTTAAGAATGCTAAACCATATCGGTGGTTCTTAAAATAAGGGATATCATAATATTTTAATAGTATTTTTAATCACTTAAAATATTTCATTTGTTTTCTCATTGAGGAGAGACAAATACAAAGGAGAGAAAGAGAATGTTTCTTATTGATTAAATTTTTTTGTTCTTTTTCCCTCTTCCAAACAAAATCGGACACATAATCGGTTCTTAACCCCTTCTAAAATATCTAAAACAAGGACCGATTCTTAGTTTCATTTATTTTTTCATCTTTTTGGTCCAAAAAACCCTTAAAAACGCCGATGTACATGTGACATAGACTCTTAGACCATCTTCATTGGTCACCATCTTAATAAAGATATTATAATATTTTATTAATATATTATTAGAAAAGAGAGAAAAAAAGTCATGTGGTGGAGGGTAAGAGAGAGAAAAAAAAGAGCGTATGCGGCACACGTGAAAGAAAAAATCTATTTTAATTGGTCAATTTTTTACTTTTTGTTTTCTACCAATCAGATTTCAACACATAAAGAATTCTAATTCTCTTCTCAAAAATGCTATTTGAGAATCGGTTTTGTTTTTTTTTATTTTTTTATCATTAATTTTAATTTTTTAGAAACCTTGTAAAACTATCGATGGACATGTACTCGGTCATTTTTTACAGTTGACTTTATCAAATTCTCCACTTCAATTAGGTGTATACAGTAGTCTAATCATACTGATTAGGGATGATTATATGTGACAAAGACCGGAATTACACTGCTTATGTTATTGATATGTCATATCATGTACACACTTGACTTTGCATAAATAACAGAAAATATGGGCAATGGTTTTCTTCTTTTAATGCTAAAATATAAATTTACATTGTGTCATGGGATCCGTGTATATATATATATACAAACTATGTGTATTGGAATATCGATTAACTCAACCCAAATTAAATCAAAATCAAACAAGATTATAAATAAAAATCGAGATTCAATATAAATATATTAGAAAATTGACAATTTCAAAGATATATTAATATAATATCGAGATTTGGCAACATCTTAATAAAATTCTCATAAAAGGTTAATAATAATCTTTTCTAAACATTTTTGTGTTCTTACTTTTATCAAATTATCATGATATTGGAGTTTCTACCTAAATCCTATAGATTTCCGCTGTGAAAAAAACGATAAAGTATTTCATCTCTTACATTGAGACTTGGACACATGAAAAGTCCGTGAAGACTACTGATGGATGTAACTTCGAGTTCGTTAGGTGATGATGATTCTTAGAGGATCACTCATTACACCATATTGAAAATTTGAATGATGAAGGTTTCACCCGTTTATTTTTTGTGTGACCGTACGTGAGTTCAATCGTGACAGTATAAATGATGATTTATTCACACGATCTTCAATAATGAAGATGGTTATGCTATGTGGAGATATAAATATGAGGATTATGTATCTTCCATTGATGATCCTATGGTTGAGTATAAAAGCTATGAGTTTCACCCTATGACAGGTATAAACGTTGATATCTAACGACTAGATTTTGTAATTGTTTTGATATATAAAGGATATAAACATTGATAATCTAATGGTTAGGTATAATAGCTACGTTTAAATTGTGGGTATATGGTGTATTTCGTGATTATGTAAGGTCAACCACGAAATTATAATAAAAAAATTTATGAGTATAGCGTAGTAGATAAACCATTTTCATGTCGTTTTCGTAGTTAGTTTGTGACAAAAATGCTACATATGTATTTGTGGGTATTCTTACCACGAAATATTTTTGTGGGTATTTTGTAACTAAAATAATCATAAATTTTTTTTAAAAATATAAACTAATTATTATATTTATATATTAATTAATATAATCTATACATTAATTATTATTAAATATTATTTTTATATCTATTCTATTAAAACAAAATTAATCTACTTAAAAAGTTATAATGAATTATTTCATTTAATGATTAGAAAATAATTTATTACGACAATATTATTTTCTACAATAATATATCATAATTTTTTAAAAAATATTTAAAATATAATAACTATAATTAAATAAATAGGTAAGTAGAATATCTTATCTTCATAATTACGTAAGATAAGATGAAACAGTTAGTTAGTTAGTTAAATTTAAATATTTAAATATTTAACTAAATCATAAGAGTTAAATACCTAAATACTAAATAATAACTTTATCTTAATAATATAATATAATAATCAAAATACAACACTTAATTAAACCAAATAATAAAGTGAAGATGGATGGTTGAACTTGATACTTAATTAAATTATAAGATTTAAATAATTAAATACTAAATATTAGTTTTATCTAATTAAAGTCAAAATATTTAGATTTAATTAAAAGTTAAAATATAAGTACATAAAAGAAATTTAGAACTAAAATTGTTTAACTAATAAAAAAATTAATAATGGATTAAATTTTAATACATGAAAGCAGATAATACTTAAAAATCTAAAATTTGTGACATTATGATTTAAATTTTTTTATTTATTTAAGAGACATATTTTTAATTTAACTAATCAAAATATTTTAAACTAATATGAAAATTTTTAAAATTTAAAATAGAATGAAATGCCTCTACAAAATTTTAAACTGTATTTATTATTAAAAATTCTAAAAAATCAATTTTGCATATCATATATATTTATAAATAATAAAAAAAATTATTTCAAATTTTATAATACCCACGCGTGGATCCACATCTAGTAAATTATTAAAAATTACAATTTAAATTAAAAAATACATTAAAAAAATATGTCGCCATCTTTGCCGTCGGCCACAACTCCGCTCACCACTGACGCCAACAGACGGGCCTCCCCTCATGAGTCTGCTCGCCACGTTTCATGAATCTGATGGGCTCACAACCAGCGACGCCGCTCGACTTCGCCATCGCCACTCGACTCGCTTCAGCTGCTCAAACAGAGACTTGCTCGCCGCCTTGCCTCGGGCCGACATTGGAGGAGAAGAAGCTTAAGAAGACCATCGTTCGAATCACCACTCGGTCGTTTGCCTCGCTCTTCTCTTCGCTCGTTCATTCGGCTCACAACGGATTTGTTGCGTCTTGGTCTTGCCCCACCTCAATCATCGTCCAAGGCCGTTCTCTGTTAGCCTCATCTTCCTCATTAGCAGCTGGATCTTCTACATATGCACAGTAGAGAGAGATGAGGGAGCGCACAAGAGAGATGAGGGAAGAGATGGAGAAGTTGAAGAGTTGAAGAGAAAAAGAAAAAACTCTCATCGTTAAATCGATTTTAATCTAAGGGTCAGGATCGTGATCTTGTTTCTACAAATTAGCTAATAAAAATTAATGTATGTTTTTTAATTATTTATTAATTCTTTGATCTATATATTTAATTATTCTTTTATCTAAATTGTTTTCTTTATTCAATTTTTATTTTGTGATTTAGAATCTAAGATATATGATTTAATTTTTGAAGTTTTTATTTAGAATTTATAATTTAGGGTTTAAATACATGGTTTAGAATTTTAAATTTTAAGTTTTCAATTTAGAGGTTACAGTTAAATGTTAGAGTTTTAGAGTTTAAAGTTTATCGTTTAGAGTAATGATTTAAATTTTAAATTTAGGATTAGATTATATGGTTTAAATTAATTTTTGAGTTTAGAGTTTATGACTTAGAGTTTAAAATATATGATTTAGAGTTTAGAGTTTAGAGTTAAGCTTTAGAATTTTAAAGTTTAAAGATTTAGGTTTGGAATTTAGATAGAGTTTAAAGTTTTTTAGATTATATAATTTAAATGTTTGAATTTAAAGTTTAGAGTTTAGAATTGAGACTTAAGGATTAAAGTTGTAGAGTTTAGAGTTTAGAATTTAGGATTTTAAATATTATTTTGAAAAATTAATGGCTTTTATAATAAATTTGTGGTTATTTTGATTCAGCTATAAAATAATTTGTAATTTCTTTGTGGCAAAATAGTCACGAAGAATTGTTCATAATATTTATAGTTTTTTGTAGCCATAAAAAAGTTTATAGCTTTTTATATAGTTATTTTAACGACGAAAATCTATTGCAAATTTTTATGGTTTTTTTTTTCGCTACGAAGCGTCACAAAAAATACCACAACTTTTTAAAAAGAGTGCGACTTTTTCATTAATTTTTCGTTTAATCACAAAAACTTCCGTGTCCTTTTTTTTTTTTTGTCAACTAAACTTTCGTGTCTATACGCATAGTAACGCGTTATTATCGTTTTGTCGCCGTGTGTACTTTCTTCGGCAAATGGTACAATAGAACATCAATAAATCTTGACGGAAATGTGGTTCTATAATTCAAAATCATGGGGCGTCAAGTATACATTATACGGCTAGACTTCGAAAA
>OVAO01001069.1:3187-16605 GCA_900406285.1 Biscutella auriculata
AAAGATTCAGGAGGCTGTTGCATTTGTCCTGGCTCAAAACAGACGTGCCTCGTCATCGAAGTTTTTTGTTTCAGGTAATAGCCAAAGATCTAAGCTAATAAGATGCTTGGGCTTGATGTTTCCTTGAACAAATAACATACATTTTCCTAATCCATAATTTCTTTTTCAAACATTTCATAGACGAAGTGAATCTGCCAATGGATGGACAATTTGAGGTTTTTGGTAAGTCAATAACATTCCTGCAATATGATCTTCTCTCATTGATGCATTGATGTGATCAGACTCTAAGGAGAATTTTGTTTCTCTTTGCAGAATTAAGCGAGGAGGAAGCTGAAGATGTGAATTTTAAACAGGTTAGAAGAAAACACAAAACACAAACCAGTTCTGTTTCTCTGTTTCTCTTACAAAGCTTTAGGTGTCATGTGACCATCTCATTGTGGCCTTTGCACACACACGCAGGCTTGGCTAACGTATTTTTGGAGAAGAGCTAAGAACCACGACATTGAATCTGATCTAGCCGATGAGCGTCTCCAGTATTGGATAAACCAAGGGAATAAATCTGCCACTTCTCAAGATGCTGTGGATGGTAAGCTCTTACTCACTCACTCCCACAATCAGAAACATTTTCATTTTGTTGCTTTTTCTCATATGAATTTGGTTTATATATGAGTGTGAAATGCAGTTGAGAGAGGTTTAATGGAGCTGAGGAAGCTGAACATAGAGTCACAACTTTGGCAAAAATCAAGAAAAGGGCTTGATCATGAATCTAACCCTTCTTCTCATCTTGAACATTCTTTCTGATTAGCCTCTCTTTTTCCTACTTTCCACTCTTTACACAGCACCAAACACACACAAAAATCTCTATTTATTTTTAACTTCTTCATTTGTGAAATCTTCAGAATTCTATTACAAATTAGTCTCATTTTTTTTTTTGTTCGAAAAGAAATTCATTAATACTAAGAAACTAGGGCCAGTTTAGCTACATCGTCAGCCAGTGCATTAGAGCATCTGGGAATAAACTTAAAATTGACAGAAGAAAACATAGATGATAGAACGGCAATATCAGAGAGAATGCCGTGAAGGTCCGAAATATGAGAACCTTTAGCAATAGTACTGATCAGCGATTGGGAATCCGCCTCGAAAGTTATCTCCGGAATACCCAAACTATATGCATGATCCATTGCTGCTCGTAGAGCCATCCCTTCCGCTAATAAAGGGGACCTAACTCTTAGGGATGAAATCGAATGAGATGATATAACCTGTCCCGAGGCTGTCCGATAAATCCACCCCAGCCCCGCCTTCTCCTCGCGTTTGCACCAGGCAGCATCAGATTGGCACACCATCCCATTTCTTGTCCAGTCGATCTGCTCTCTATCTGTGGATTGTTGCGCAGGTTGTTGTAATCCTGCCATAGCTCTCCCCCATTCTCTTGCCTCAGCACAAGCTTTTGTTATGACCCCTCTCGGCTCCAGGGCGATATCATTGAATTTCAGGTTGTTCCTAGCAAGCCACAGATTCCAGCAAATCCATGCCGCCAAAGGTTCCTTGACCAGTCCTAGAGGGGGTAGAGTCTTAAGTTTTCGAAGCACTTTCCAGCCCACATCGAAAGACATGATTGAATTCAATAAAACCCGAGAGCAAAACGGGGCCTCCTTCCACACACTCCTTGCAAACCGACAGTGGAACAGGAGATGGGTGATAGACTCTATCCCACCACATCTCGGGCAAGAAGGTTGCACATCAATTCTTCGGGCCGCCAGCCTCTCTCCCACAGGGAGGATTCCTTTCACCACCTTCCACAAAAAGAACTTTATTTTCGGCGTAACGTTGAGGTTCCAGATATTCTCGATCCAGTCAAAATCAACCAGGTTATCATTCTGCGTGCTCCCAATTCGCTTTTCCAGGCTAGAGTAGTACCCAGTACGGGTGGAGTATTCTCCTGACGGGTGTCCCAGCCATATTCTTTTATCCAACGCCCTACACCTACTCGGTTGGATCGACAGAATCGTCACAGCTTTCTCCGGGGCGATAAGCTTTACCTTCTCTTCATTCCAGCCACCCGGAGGGCAATCAAGTAGATCCGAGACTCTCAAATCCTTGTCCTCCTCACGAGCCGGCCCCATAAGACATTCCTGGGTCGTGGTTGATAGCCAAAATTCATCCCAAATTCTGATGCATTCTCCATTGCCCACAGCCCAACCTAGACCAGGTTTAAGAAGATCTCTGCCACAGAGTATGCCTCGCCAGCCGTGCGAAGCGGACGCACTTATCCTACAATCAAGGAAGGAGACAGACGAACAGTATTTTCCCAAGAGTGTCTTGCCAAGAAGGCTATCTGGGTTCATAAGGATCCTCCAGCTGAGTTTTGCCAACAGCGCATCATTGAAATCTTGCACGTCTCGGAAACCAAGCCCCCCACATCTCTTCGAACGGGCCAGTTTCTCCCACGAGATCCATGCCATTTTGCGGTTCCCCTCACGGCTATCCCACCAAAAGCGAGTCATCACTGATTGTATGCGTTTACATAGAGACACCGGCAGTTTGAAGCATGTCATAGCATACGTCGGCATGGCGGCAAGAACACTTTTCAGCATAATAAGTTTCCCGGCCGGAGTTAGGAAGTTTGTCGCCCAACTAGCCGTTCTTTGCTTCATACGGTCTAGAATAGAGTTGAAGAGGTCCCGCTTCCTTCTCCCAAACAGCTCGGGTAGCCCAAGGTATTTACCCACTCCACCCTCACCGGATATATTTAGCTCGCGCTTCACCAACTCTCTAATGTCAATCAGAGTGCGTTTGGCGAAGGAAATAGACGACTTAAGCACATTAATGCACTGCCCCGACGCTGCCCCATACTGCTTCAGAATCAGGTTGAGCTGGCGGCAGCAACTTTGATTTGCCTTACAAAAAAACATGGTATCGTCGGCAAAGAGAAGATGATTGATCCGAGGGCTACCTCGCGCAATTCTGATACCGATCAAACTCCCATCTGCCATAGCCTTAGCGCACAGTCCCGACAATACTTCGCTGCACAATATAAATAGATACGGGGAGAGGGGGTCCCCTTGGCGGATCCCCCTCTGGGGAATAATCTTGCCATGGCTTGCTCCATTCAAAATAACAGAGTACGAAACCGAAGATATACATCTGAGGATCCACTTCACCCACGTGGGGTGGAAACCCATTCTGACCAGAACCGCTCGGATAAATCCCCACTCCAACCGATCATAAGCTTTGCTCATGTCGGTTTTAACAGCCATATAGCAGTGAGTTGAGGCACCGGAGGTCTTAAGATAGTGGAGAATTTCATGGGTGATCATCACATTATCGGCAATAGCTCTCTTTGCCACAAACGCAGACTGGTTTTCGGAGATGATACCAGGGAGAATCGGCTGAAGGCGTCGGGCTAAGATTTTGGAGAAAATCTTGTAGAACACATTGCAAAGCGCAATCGGGCGAAAATCACCAACCCTTTTGGCACTCGGGTTCTTTGGTATTAATCTGATGAATGTTTCATTGATCCGAGCCGGAAAGGAATCAGATTGAAAGAACCCCTGGATCTCGGTAATGATGTCCTTTCCCACAATATCCCAATGACGCTGGAAAAACCCAGCTGAGAATCCATCGGGTCCCGGTGCTTTATCCGGGTGGATAGAGAACAAAGCTTGTCTGATTTCCTCGCCAGTAGGGCTCTCAATGAGGCGCGCATTAATTTCAGCCGAGATTCTTGGTTCAATAGCTCTCTCAACCACTCTGTCCCTGATTGCGTCTTCTGACAAGAAAAGCTTATCAAAGTAGCCAGTGATAAGCATGGCCATTTTAGCCTCTCCCACCATTTCTCGACCATTCTCATCCTCCAGTACCGCCAGCCCATTTCTAGCTTTTCGGCCCTTGGTTGAGGCATGAAAGAAGCCAGTGTTTAGATCCCCAGCTTGAAGCCAAAGGACCCGGCTCCTCTGCCTCCAAAAATCTTCCTCTTCCTTATAGGCCAATCTCAGCTTCTCGTTTAATTCGGAAATGCAATTCTCTTCAGGTTGGGAACTTGTCATAGCCACTTCTAGGGCAGCCTGTAATCTCTCCACATTCACCTTACTATTCAAACTCTGATCTCGGCTCCACATAATAATAGCTGCACGAACTGCGGCAATCCTTTGCATAACCGATCTATGTTCACAGTATCTCCAAGTCTCTGAGATGACACGTCTTGCCTCCTCGTTGCCACAGAGCCGTCTATCAAATCGGAAGATTCCGCGATTCCTTTTCCGATCCGGGGTGAAGAGAGTAGCAACAGGTTTATGATCCGACCCCTCAAACTTCAAATATGAGCATCTGGCCATAGGGAAAATATCGATCAATTTACTGTTCATCATCGCCCGATCCAGCCTGCATCGAACCACTGCTCCACCACGGATTCCACGCCAGGATAGGCAATCTCCCGAATGGCATAGATCATATAAATCCACCTGGGCGACAAACTTCCTGAAATCACCAAAAGAGGTTTCCGATCTAGGTGGGCCTCCCACTTTTTCAGACTGGTCTAGCATGTCGTTAAAATCTCCCGAGACAAACCATGGACCATCACGGCTAATTGCAATATTTGCCAATTCCTCCCACACCCACTTTCTCTTCGCTTTGATAGGGTCGGCATACAGAAAAGTTGCAAAGAAACAACAGTCATCGTACCAAATTTTCGTATCAATAAAATTAGTACATGACGCAAGGACTTCCAATCTTACATTAGCTTTCCAAAATAAAGCAAGACCCCCTCCTCGACCCACAGGTGAAACAAGCAAATTATCCTCGAATCCTAACCGTTCCATGACTTGGAGAACTACTTCATTCGAATTCATAGTTTCCGAGAGGAATAATACATCTGGATGCAACGCTCGTCGCATCTCCTTAATACGCTGGACCGTCAAGGGATTCCTCAGACCCTGACAGTTCCAGCACAGCATCACTAAGGGGTTGGGTTTAAAGTTGCCCGAAAATCCATACGCTTTCGGGCAGACGTACGGTTTGACCCTCTCTTGGGCGGCTGGTCCCCAGTTTGCGAATTATGAGGTCTTTGATCCTCATCTGCAGGGCGGGGTGATCGGTGGGATGGTCCCGCTCCAGCCCCCGCAAGACCTGACGTTCTATTGCTTGGCGATGCCTGGATCAGATGGAGCTTCCTCTTCCTCGAGTTGGATGCCGCTAAAATAAAGGACCCTGAGACTGATTTTCTCCTCAATTGGATCGCCTTATCTTTTGCACTCACTGGCACTCTTCGAGCATACTTCCGCTTTATGACCTTTTCGGGCCTATTCTCCAACAAGGGGCCTAACCGGAGTACAGCCGGTACGCGAACTGGGGGAGCTTCCTGGTTCTCCAGAATATCATTACGAGATGGGTTGGGGCTGTCTCTTAGCCTTTGAGGCGAGGAACGATTAGCCCGAGCCACATTGATGGCAGTGTCAATAAGTTGGCCTTGCTCCTCTGCTTTTCGAACTCTTTCTCTGCGGGCTGCACTTTCTGAAGGATCCGCACAGCTGGCATATTGCAGCATCACTTCCCGCACCTCTCCTAGAGCTTCCTCTACCGCTTCCTTAGACGGTTCAATCGTTTCCGTTTTCTTCCTAATCTCCCTACCCTTCGATCGACTCCTACTCAGTGAGGAATCAGAACGTTCCTGCATCGGCTCGATGCTCTGAATTTCCTTCCTACGATATTCCCAGCTTCCATTGTTTCTCACTGCTTTAAGCTGCCCTGCATCACGGGGGACATAGTTCCCTTCATATCTCATGCTTCCACGGGGGTTTACCTGAGCGGAGGAATGATCCCTGTGTCCCATGATTCTCTCACTATGGTTGAGAGAAAGTCGTTTATTCATATCTCTGCTCAGGCCCCAACGAGCATGATCCCTTCTCAGGTCTCTCTGAGCCAAATCTCTGCTCGATACCCTGTGAGCCAACTCTCTACTCGATGGCCTATGTGCCATGTCTCTTTCCAGTTCACCTTGAGCCAAGTCTTTGCTCGAGAACCTATGAGCCACATCTCTGCTCATGTCCTGATGGGTGTTACCAAACCCCGGGTCCCTTTGAGCCAAATCTCTGCTCTGCTTGCCGGATCCTCTGAACCTAGAGGAATCAATATGAGGATTGACCCTGATCACCTCGTCCGGAGCCAGCTCTCTGCTCATAGACGGGATAGGTCCAAAATCCTTAGATCTTCCTTCACGCACGTCCTGTCGGGATCGGAGGTCAGATCTCAATCCTGAGCCACTAGAGAAGCTAGATTTATCGGACCCACGGATAAGGTCCCTACGGTTCCTTCCCACTCCCCGAGGGGATCTCGCAAAGCCAACACGACCTGAAAGGCGAGATTCGAGTCCCCCTGAAGTATCCGAATGTCCGCTTCGCTGGTGCAGATTATGCAATTCATTATTCCTCGCTTCTCTGCAGTCCTCAAGTTCGTGGTCTAGGCGGAGGCAGTAGGAGCAATGTTTTTCCAGTTTCTCATAAATGAGAGTAGCTTCCACTTGACTCCCATCATGGAAATCGACCAGCGAAGAGACTATCAGGGGTTGGAGACCATCTACCACAACTCTCATTCTAGCAGAGGTAGACGTTATTTCAACTTTCTCAAAGAAGCCTATATCCTCCCCTATAGTCTGGAAAGTCACTTCGTCCCAAAGGTGGATTGGGATACCTTGAACTCTGATCCAGAAAGGGATGAGGGACGGGAAGGATCTGGCTGAGGTAGGTTCCCATCTCTGAATAATCACCATCCATTTCCCATAGTGATACGGTCTTCCTTCCAGGACCGCTTGGACATCAGCCTCAGAGGAGAACTGAAATTGGAAGAGGCCGTGCCCTAGATCCGCCCCTACCGGTCTCGAAGACGTCTTCCACAGATCTGAAAGGAAGGGAATCAGAGACCAGATTCGCTGAGCCTTTGGGTTAGTCACCCTGCCAATAAGAGTGAGGGAATGCTGGTTGATAAGGTTTGAGTTATCAAAGCGTGGAACCCTAACACGCGCTTTCCTCGGTGGCTCCAGATCTGAAGAGGCCACTGTCTTTCCTTTCTCTTCTGCAGAAAATCTTCGAGCCATAGAAACAAGGAGCGGAAATGTCGATGAGAAGAGAAGCTTGGTGCGAAGGGAGATTTTCAAGAACTGGTCGAAACCCTAGCTTCGCCGCCGTCACCCCAGATCTGACAGATGCCAGAGAGGAGTAGGGCCAGGAGCGTGGGAGAGAAGTCCCAGAAGATACGCAGATCCGATTGATGAAGAAGCCGCCGAAATCGCCCGATGTCCTAGGTCGCCTTCCTAGTCGCCCTTCTCCCGCGCGTGTCCCAAAAGATCAGTTCTCTTAAAATCTTGTTTCAGAAAAATAGTTAATTAGTCTCATTTTGTTAACTTAATTTACAATAAATCTTCTAAAAGGTTAATAAAAAGTATTATTGTGTTTGTGTTATTCAAATTCTAGTAATCATGGTTTATTTTATACCAACAAAGCAACAAGTTAAGTGAAGAGACAGACCAATATGGTTTCATTAAGACATAGAACTAGTCTTTAAATTGGTCTTTAACAAGTGGAATTGGATCTTTTTTAGTTATCGATCTTTCTTTGTATTTTTTGAGTTGAGAAAAATTCCTCGTAATCAGAATTTTCATGTTGATAGTCTCGCGAAAGTAGTTAGAGTACGAGAAATTATCTTATCTCATATAAGTCATGAAATCTTGGTTGAGGAGGTTTCGAAAAACCAAATTAACCAAGCAAACTTGATTTAGTTAATGGAGTTCTTGTTGACAAAAAAAAGAAAACAAAAAGAGTTAAAAAAACCTATTAATTGAATAGCACGAAGACAAATTAAATCTTCCAAAAGTTAAGTGACTGATCGGAAATAAGTCAAACTATTAAGGATATAAATGTTATATTCTACAAGTCAACAAATCGGAGCTTCGTGCACAAGGCCAAAGAGTCGAGAGAGGGATCAATTTCTCAGTGAGACGGAAAGAGAGAATGGGTAGAGAAGTAGCGGAGAGCTGTGTAGACACTATGTTAATGGAAATGGTGGCCATGTATTGCGGCCGATTCTACGCTAATAAACCGGAACTCGCCGCGAGGAGGATTGAAGCCATTGGTTATCAAGTTGGCCACCAGCTCTCCGAGAGGTTTGTTCTTCTTTACTTGATCCTTAACGCTAATTTTCTCGGTATGTATTCTGGATCTTAGTATTGGTTGTAGATCTAATGATGATTGGAGTTTGTGTTGTTAGCAATTATTCTCCGATATTGGATTGATTGTTTCTCGATTGGTCTGATGAATGGTTATAGATAAATTCACTGATTTAGGTTTCTCGATTCATCGGAATGTTAGTGTTGAGGAACTGTAAAATCTTTTAAAATCTGAGATCAATTTGGTACTGAAACGAAGATAAGTGTTGTCTCGTATCTTATTTCTAGTATTCTTGTGACTTATTAATTGTGAGAAATCAATCTTCCGATACATTTCAAGTGGTTGTTAGACCTCAAGAATCTACATTATTCAAGAATGTGAATCTGAGATCACCTGAAATGAATTTTTAGTGCAGGTTTTAATTTTTTCATTGCTCTAGTGATCTAGTTGTTCTTTAAGTTGTGCAATGTTCTGGTGAGGAAACTCCGTTTTACCTAAGCAATATGTCTCAGACGATTGTTTCTTTTAAGTCCCTTTCGAATTGCAGATATTGCATCTAACTCAACTGTGCATAACTTTGGCTTTTTTTATGTCACTAGGTACACTATGGAAAGACAAAGATTCAGTGACCATCTAGAGGCAATCAAGTTTATCTGCAAAGACTTCTGGTCTGAGGTATTCAAGAAGCAAATAGATAATTTAAAGACAAATCACAAGGTAAAAATCTCCTCAAATAGCTAAGGGGAAAGCTTTTCTTGTCTATTTCTGCTCTTAACAAATGTTATCTTCAGGGTACTTTTGTATTGCAAGACAACAAGTTCTTGTGGCTATCTCGTGTCTCAATTGAGAAAGAAACCGAAGATCCAACTAGTCCAAGGGAAAGCAAAGCAGCACAAGCAGTGAGTATGTATCTGTATTTCCCATGTGGAATCATAAGAGGTGTTCTCTCTAACTTGGGGATACCTTGTGCTGTCTCTGCAGACATATCAAGCCTTCCTACATGTGAGTTCTACATCACTTCCTTTAGCCTTTGGCATTTGTCACATTAACTGGATCCAAAAACACAAACTATCCTACAAAAACTGTATTACTTGACATTACGATTTCTGCGGTTTTGGTGACTATCCTTCTTAGACCTGTGGTTGGGTTTGGGGCAATTCGGTTTGGGTTATTCGGGTTTCGGTTACTTCGGGTAATTAATATGGTTACTGAATTGAACATATTAAAATTTTTGTTCTTGTTGTGGGTAATTCGTGTAAAAGAAAACTTACAGAAATTAACCGAATCTTTTGTTTAACCAGATAATTTTGGACCAGTTTAGGTAATTCATATACTTTTGAGTTATTCGGTTCGGGTATTTTCGGTTAATTTGGGTTATTTTCAAAAAAGTTGTTTAGTTTTGGTGTAATTTTAATTTTATATAAAAAAAAACATAATTCAGTTACCCATCAGTTTTGCGAACTGATAACCAAATACATTTTAGTTTTGCTTATGATCGGTTATTGATTCAAAACCAAAATCGAACCGAAAACCAAAAATTCTGGTTAGGTTTAGTTAGAAATCGCAGGCCTAATAGTTCTTATGTGCTCACAGGTTCTTTCTTGATTCGGGTCAAGGCTTAATCCTACATTAGCTCGAGACCTCTGCTTCAGATTCCAGCTCGACCTTATAGTTTCAACGAAGATAGATTTTTCTGAGTCTGAAAAAAGTAACTAAAATCCCTTTGCAGACTTGTGTTTGCTACGAGCCAGACTTGGAATTGACTGTTAATATGGATTTATGAATAGACGTTTGCCTTGTGATACAAGAAACAAAGAAGGCATGGTTTCATGTTTATATTGACTTATTTTTAAAGTGTAAATTTTATTAAGCTTATTTATGATTAGGATATAACATTGTTACTTCTCACTTGCTAAGTTACTATTGTCTGTTTATTCCCTATGTTTTATTTTAAATGATGTTTAAACCAAATTTTTTTGTTTCGATTTAAGTGAAGTTTTGAGTTTCTAATACAAATGAATTTTGATTGGTTGATTTGTAGTTAGATAAGTGATTAAATGCTTTTTTATTTTTGAAAATATGAGAAAATTAATGAATTATTAATCTATGTGTCAAAACCTTTAACATCTTTTGAACTGAAACAGAGGGAATACTTTTTATTTTATAAAAAAATATTCAAGTTCAGTTTCCAGAAGAAGATTTTATTGAATAATCTTACAAAGAAACCAAAGTCAAAACAATTCTCTTTATATCTGAAAGAACGTAGAAAAGAGAATGAAGCCAAGAAATAGCCAAAAGAAAGCTCATTACGTAGCTCAAACAAACATTAGAGATCAAAAAGAATCGATCAAACATTTGAGTGTAGATCTCTGCAACTTCTCAATCAACTTCTGGTTTCTTCAATCCTTTCCACAACATCTTCAATGAAGAAGAAGAAGATGAATACACAAAAATCAATCAATGCAATGATAAAAGGAAAATCAAGATGATGAACCAATTATCTTCAAAGTCATTTACCTTTTATATCTCTTTTTCGAACCACATGGACAAAGTGCATTGCGACTGATCTGTCCACTTTTGGCTAAGTTCGATCTCGCCAGATCCAATGGTGTTGTTCCCATCATTTTTTGCAGCTTCAATAGACCAAGAACACAGTTTAGTCTCAGATTAACAGTTTATGATCACGCTTAGCGAATGTAGCAGAAAGTACAAAGTAAATCAACAGGCAACAATCTGTCCAATTGCAAACGAAGATCTTTATGTTAAAAGAATACATAGTGTAAGATGACTCCCGTTTGTGCAAAACAACCAAGTTACAAAACCAGTTCTTGTTGTAATAAGCTTGACCAAAAAGAAGAAGAGATAGTGTTCATGCACAATCTCATAAGCTCTAAGCATTATTTCAAGCCTGAGAGTGAGAAATGTGAGCAAACAGTCAAGCAGATTTCCCCTACAAGAGGCAACAATCTGTCCAAATGCAAACGGCAATCTTTAACAAATCAAGCAAACTAGTATGTCGAAGAATAAATAGTGCAAGACGAGTCCCGTTTGTAACTATTGAATATAAAACTAACTAATAATGCAAAACAACAAAGTTACAAACCAGTTCTTGTTGTAATAAGCTTGACCAAAAAGAAGAAGAGTAAGTGTTCATGCACAATCTCATAAGCTCTAAGCATTACTTTAAGCCTAAAAGTGAGCAAACAGTCATGCATATGAGTATATAAAGTCAGAAGAATACCTCTCCCATATTCTTTGGTAATGGTTTGCCTCCATCTTTCAACTCTTTCATCTTCTTGTGAGCTTGTCTGGCCCAAGTAAACTTTGCCAACGTATTCTCCACGTCTGTTATAGTGCAGTTACACTGTTTAGCTGCATCTTGCTTTTGACTTGCTTTGAGATTCTACACATCAAGAAACCTAGTGCCACAGTCAAGAGATTGAAGAAAACATACCAAAAAACAACATAGTTCTTGTTTTCAATGATTGTGCAAAGTGCAAACTATTAGCAAGTCATGTAGATGATGATGGAAACAAGAGATACATAGCTAGAGTTTAGTTTATAGTATCTATGCTAAGAAAGAAACCAACCTCTCCTGTTGAATCACGAGCTCCAAGATACCTAATTATAGCTTCTTGTTTCTCAAATGCGTCTGCAAAAGTAGCTTCGCTGCTTCTACCTACAATGTACTGCTTGAATTTCCCTAACCTTCTAGCATTCTTCAATTCATCGGCAAATCCTACAAAACTCAATTTGAATCCAAAAGTGAGTGAGTATATCAATCAAACCAGTATCAAATTACCATTTCTCATATATCTTAAGCACACGCAGATCCATTTTTCTACAGACTTACGGAGAAGAGTGAAATCTTCAACAGGTAGATTAGATTCTTCAAGAGGAGTCTCCTTGTTTCCTGTAAAAACACCTTTGATCGTGTCCATCCATCCATTAAGCGGCGTCGTGGAGGTAATTGATCGGTGCTGCGACGGAATTAGAGGATTTCTGATGCAGCGAGAGCCGGAGAAGTAAAGCAAAGATGAAGAAGACATTGGTTCATGTCTTCTTAATCTGAAAATATACTTTAGAGCTCTCGAAGACCACATTCTTACGCCTTTGGAAACAAATTTCCGAACAATTAGGAGTTTTAGGGTTTCTGAAGTGTAGACGAAGAAGAAGAAGTAGAAATGGAATCCGTTGCTCTTCGCCGTGTCGGAATCCTAAACCCTGAAACTAAAACGCGGCGTTTTACCAGATCGGATTTTTGTATTTAGCTTTCCAGGGAAAATGGTTCAAATTTTGAAGAAATAATTATTCACATATTCATAGTTATGACTTTTTTATATTAAATCTCTCATTTTTACCTACTATTATATTATTATACACTAAATCAACATAATTTATTTTAACAAAAAAAACCAACATAATTTATCAAAATTCTAACATTTTATTACATTTCTCAATTTTTATTGAATATGATATTCAACAAACATAATATAAAATTCTAGCGTTTTACAAAATTTGCCATTTTTTTAAAACTATAATCCACAAAATCAACAATTTTTAAAAAAAAATACAAATTATAGCGTTTTACAAAATCTCTCAATTTGTATCGACATAATTTGTCAAAATACAAATTTTAACATTTTACAAAATCATTCGGTTTTATAGGCTATTATCCACCAACTTAACATCATTTCCAAATTCAAAATTTTCTCATTTTACAAATTTTATAAATTCTTGTGGAGTATTATCCACCAAATTAACATAATTTTCTAAAATATAAAATTCCATGGTATTTACAAAGTATCTTAGTAGACTATTATCCACCAAATTAACATAATTTCACGAATTATAAAATTTTAGCGTTTACAAAATCTCTAAGTTTTATAGGTTATTATAAACCAAAATAAGCATAATTTCCCCAAAATACAAAAAATGTATTTTATTAAATCTTTGTGTTTCATATAATACTAGGAGAGAACCCGCGCATGCGCGGGTGTCGTTTTATATATTCTTTATCGTATGAAGTGTTTTCGTTGAATTTTAGTTAACTATTTTTATATCTTATTTTTTCAATTTTAATTTTTGATTATTATAATTTATTTTGCATATCATGTTTAAATATCTATTTTTTTATTCTCATCATAAAAACCTCTTATATATTTTTCTTTTCTTACATATATTATATAATTATAAATATTCTAGTTATTTATAAATTACTCAATTTTCATTTTAAGTTTGTATTTCCATATACATTTCATT
>OVAO01001070.1:0-16603 GCA_900406285.1 Biscutella auriculata
TAAAAGTGTTCCAAAACAAATGAGCTCTATCGTGCAATTATGATTATGAAAAGAGCCCTACAATGCAATTGTTTCTAAATTAAATCTCAACGAGTCAAAAAGAGAAAGAGAGAGAGATGTTTACGGGATTTGAGTGTTGGGAGAGTTGAGTCGGAGAGCGAAGAACAAGCTTCATGCTTGCAAGCAAAGTGTTCCCAAATTATTCATTAAAAAAATAAGAAGCAAAGGATTAAAGAAGAAATTCTAAATTAAAGCAAAAAAAGAAGAAGAAAAAAAATGAATTGAAGTATTGTCTTTATTTTTCTTTTCGTTTCAATTTTAACTATTTTCCTTCCTCGACTTTCATCATTTTGATTTTCAGATTATACCCAACGCTTCTCTCTCGATCTTCCTTTTGGAACATCCGATCATCTTTCCGACTCAGACTACTCCTCGATTGCTCCCGGGATCATCGGTGAGTTGCTCAAGCGTAGCGCAGCCATGGACGATGAGGTTGTTCAGCGAGTTTTCCAAGAGGGTGGACGAGATTTCTTCCAGCAGCAGCCTTCCACTTCTTCTTCGTCTTCTTCCATTCTTCAGTCTCTTCCTCTTCATGTGGTATGCCCTCGATATTCCCCGTTTAAACAAAAGAATAAAAAATTATTGTTCTAAACATCATCATCTGTTGATTAGGCCTTCGATCATGGCTATTACCTGTTAGTGAAGTCCATTCAAGAACTCCGGGAGAAGAAGGATAGCATTGTCACAGTTGGTATTGGTGGACCTAGCGGCTCTGGTAAAACAAGGTAACCCATCTTTTTTTTAGTTTAGGTCGAATTAGATAGTTGAAACATGTTATGATATGCATGCTCGATTTCATGTTTTTTTGTTGCTGTTTTTGGGTGCACAAAGCCTGGCAGAGAAAGTTGCATCCGTTATTGGCTGTACTGTAATTGCCATGGAGGATTACCGAGACAGTATCGAAGATGGAAATGAATTGGAAACATTAGATTTTGATGCCTTAGTCCAGAATTTGGAGGTATTTTGGTCCTTACCTCCCAATCTTTTTTCTCACACAGATTTGTATTTGTAAGATTGATTGATTAGTCCCAACCTTCTATTCTGTTGTGTTACTTGTGTAGAATTGATCAACTCTGTCTCTTCCTTGTAAATAGGATTTGATAAAAGGAAAAGATACTCTTGTTCCGGTTTTTGATTTCCAGCAAAAGAGGCGCGTTGATTCGAAGGTGGTGAAGACATCATGTGGAGTGGTAAGTCAGAAATGTGCTTTTGCTTAAGGTTTCGGTATGGCTGTTATGGTTTTTCGTTATTTGTTTATTGTAGGTTATTGTTGATGGGACCTATGCTCTCCATTCAAGATTGCGTTCCTTACTGGATATCCGGGTTGCCGTGGTAAAATTTTCTCCTCCACAGCAGTTATTGGTCTAGCTAGTGTACAACCATAACATACCGTGGATATAATATGCCGTCCTTTGTGCACTTTCTGATTAGGTTGGGGGTGTTCATTTCAGCCTTCTCTCTAAAGTCCGTTATGATATTGGAGATTCGTGTTCGCTTGATTACCTTATCGACAGCATTTTCCCACTGTTTAGAAAGCATATTGAGCCAGATCTTCATCATGCACAGGTTGGCTTTTCTTCATTTTTTCCTCATTTACGTGTTCACGAGTTTGATTTCTCCGTTTGTTGGGAGTGTGCAGATCAGAATCAACAATAGTTTCGTTTCATCATTTCGAGAAGCCATATACAAATTGAAATGCAAAAGTGAAGTCTGTAGCTTCTTCCGATTTTTGTCTTTCCAGTCGTGACCTTGATTTATTTAATAATGTTTACCACTTTACTAAAATTAATGAAACAGATAATAACTTCTTTTGCTCAAGAAAGTGAAGTGCAGAAGGATAAGTAAGAAGGACTCTTCTAGCATGTGGGAATGATTTAAGCTTTTTACTGGATCTTCCTATGCATGCTGACTTGGTTCCCCTGGTGCTGCTTTCAGTTTTATTGAGATGTATCTCAGACCTCCGTCTGCAAGCGAAGAGGCACGGATAAATGACTGGATTAAAGTTCGTCAAGCTGGTATAAGGTACTATCTGTCGCTGGGAGACCAAAGGATTGTCGACAAGCATTTCATTATCCGGCCAAAAGCTGAGTTTGAGGTGAGTTGTAAATGGAACTGCCGAGGTGTCAATAATTTTGTGGTGTTTCTCTCTTTTTAGTTCTATAAATATTTATGGAATGTGAGGTACCACTAGCTCTTTGTTGTTGGTCGGAAAGATAACAGCAGGAACAGGGTTATGTAGAACTGTACGAGTGTACTGCTTGGGTTACTGGTCCACTATTTCCCTCCATTTTTCTAATATCCGAATACTTCTACTGAAAAGGCATGTCTATTTGTATGTAATCTGGCGAAGATGGTGGCAGCTTGCACACATCCTTTTGAAAGATACCCCTTACAATCTTTCACTATGTTGCTTAATCTTTAATGTCTAGCAGGTTGGACGGATGACACTTGGTGGGTTGCTAGCTTTAGGCTACAATGTTGTTGTGAGTTATAAGCGAGCTTCAACAGCTGTTACTTATGGTAATATATCCCTGTCTCGTGAAACGATTGATACTCTTGGGGAGACTTTCCTGGTACTGAGAGGGACAGATAGGAAGGTAACAACCCACACTTCTCTCTAAGAACAGTGCTGAAAATACTCAACTAAACGTTTTCTTAACTGTTTTTTTTACTTCGGTCAGTAGTGAGGAGTTTAGCTTTTTCAATATCCCTTTGCTATACATGTTTTAATAGATCTTTTTGCACAGAGTGTGGGAGCTGAAGCTCTGAGAATGGGCATCACTGGGCCCTGGATCACCAAATCCTACCTGGAACTTATCCTTGAAAGTAAAGGTTAGTGAATTGGATATAGCATGTTTGTTTCCACTATCCTTTCTCTGCTGTCAAAGGTTAGTGAACAGGATCTTTAATTCTGCAAGCTAACTCATGTCACAGGTGTACCACGCTTGAATACACCTCCACTTTTGCAACAGTCTCCTGTAATCACTAACCAAGAGAAGCAAATTGTTGCACCAAAACCTATCCGAACCACCCCAAACATTGTTACTCGCCTTGAGGATTTATCACAGCCTTGGACCCGATCTCCAACCAAATCCCAAATGGAACCGATGGTTGCAACTTGGCATTTCACCTCTTATGATCCACCTCATTCAGTAAGCGCTGTTGTAGGTATGTCCATCTTATTTGAAGATTGTTGGTTTTTCCCTTTAATATTTTCCACCTCTTAGTGTTATGGTCTTTTAAATGTATTTGGGTAGTACTATCGTTGCATTTATTCCTAGGCTTTCTCATCAAGCAGCCACAGATTCCTCTTTCAGGGATAGTATGCGGCTTGTTCCTATGCCTGATTCATACGACTTGGACAGAGGGTTGCTTCTTTCAGTTCAAGCAATACAGGTAATGGGGTGCAAGAACATAGGAGGAATCTTCTTCTGTTAAATAAACAAGTTACTTCTTCTTGCACATGATATTTCCACTGCAAAACTTCGTTTTTTCTTTTTTTTGTAAGTTTTTTTTTGCTTGTGATTATTGTTTCAGGCGTTGTTGGAGAACAAGGGACCCCCTGTTATTGTTGGAATAGGTAATATTGCTTGTTTCCTGTTTTTGTTGTTTAACTTCTAACACTGAGCCTAAAAATAATTCTTATACTATATATTGTCTCACTGTAGGTGGTCCAAGTGGGTCTGGTAAGACTAGCTTGGCTCATAAAATGGCAAATATAGTTGGCTGTGAAGTGATTTCTCTTGAAAGTTACTTCAAGCCCGAACAAGTCAAAGATTTCAAGCATGAGGACTTTACATCTCTTGATTTGCCTCTGCTTTCAAAGGTAATGTTTGTGAATGTAAATGGATAAGTTAATGTGTCAGCCTTTGGATTAGTCTTACTGGATTTACAATTTCTCTCTACTTCATTTGCAGAACATTGCCGACATAACAAACAGTCGAAGAACCAAACTGCCCGTATTTGACTTGGAGACTGGCACTAGATGTGGCTTTAAGGAACTTGAAGTTTCTGAAGAGTGTGGTGTGGTCAGTGATCATAGTCTTTATATACTCTAACAGTAATTTTTTGCTGATTAGTTTTCAACTTCAAGTTGTTTTTCAGATCATCTTCGAGGGGGTTTATGCATTGCATCCAGAAATCAGACTATCTTTGGACCTTTGGGTTGCTGTTGTAAGATGCTTTTCTGCTTCATTGTTCCGATTGTTCCAATCATATTTGTTTCTTATCAAGAACATTGATTTTTGTTTCTCTTCACAAACAAGGTGGGAGGTGTTCATTCACATCTTATCTCTAGAGTCCAGAGGGATAAAAGCCGAGTTGGGTGTTTCATGTCTCAGAATGAAATCATGATGACTGTATTTCCAATGTTCCAGCAACATATCGAGCCACATCTAGTGCATGCACACGTGAGTACACCTAAGACTCTAGATTTCAAGTTTTCTAAGAGGTCGAATAGAATAGCCCGGTTGATATGTTGTTTATTCTTTTTCTTTTTTTTTCTGTGATTACAATTAGCTTGTGAAAGACAAAATTCGATCTCAATTCTTCAAAAGTGTACAACTGACAGGATTGGGTATATGTATGATCTATGTGTCTGTACTCACTGTTTTCCCAATAATACAGGTTAAAATTCGAAATGATTTTGATCCAGTTCTGTCTCCTGAGAGCTCTTTGTTTGTTTTGAAGAGCAATAAACAAGTAAGTATTGAATTATATACCACATTGTGAACTTCCTTAATTAACCAGAAACGCTCACACTCGTCTTGTGGTTGATAAGGTTCCGTACCATGATATTCTCAGCATCCTTGACTCCACAAAATTCTGCAGCTCTGTTCAGAATTTTATCGATATATATTTCAGACTATCTGGGCTTCCTGCTAATGGTCAGTTGTCAGATAGTGACTGCATACGCGTTAGAATCTGTGAGGGCAGGTTTGCTGTGCTTATACGTGAGGTCTGCCTTTGTTAGTCTCTGTAAATTCATTAGTGCTTTGTTGATCATTGAATTCGTCAGTTTTTCTTTTGTTTTCAAATGTCTCACGGATCTTCTCACGTGTCACAGCCAATTAGGGAAGGGAACTTCATCATTCAGCCCAAAGTAGATTTCGATATTAGCGTAAGTACAGTGGCGGGTCTTCTCAACCTCGGGTGAGCAAGAAATTAAATCATCATCAATCGTTTTCTGCCTGTTTATATCTGGACCTCAAAGTTTTCAGTAATAGAATCCCATATTTTAATCCAAGACGGTTTATCATATTTCATCAGATGCTAGTTTTTAGTCTCTATTCTTGGTTTCAGGTATCAAGCAGTGGCGTATATCGAAGCCTCTGCCTTCATCTACCAAGACGGAAAGGTGAGTATGCATAGGCCATCGGTCTGAGTTGAATCCGCAAAAAAAAAAAAAAAAAAAAACTGATTCTGTCTTTGTGAAGATTCTTATCGGGGTTGATCATCTCCAAGATGTGCCAAGTCCTTACATANTGATCATCTCCAAGATGTGCCAAGTCCTTACATACAGATAAAAGGCGCTAACAAAGAAGCTGTGACAGCTGCTGGTTCGGCTCTCAAACTGGATGGTTCATACACAACAAAGGTTCCATTTCTTTTTCGAAACCCCTGTTCCATTCTTCATCTTCATATACATATTTATACATAAATCAATCCTTATATCCCTTTTGTTTATTTGAATGAAGAGTTACCTTCAAATAGTATTGGAAAGATTACCACCAGTCCAGAGAAGTTCAAGTGGAATCCATACACAACAAGCAGCGAGGTTGCAAGAACTTGTGGAATTCATACAATCTCAGGTAATCAATCACAAGTGTTTTTATCATCCTCTTTTATCTGTTCTAGTAGCGTTGTCTCTGAAATGGTTTCTCATTGCCATTGTGACTAAATCGTACCAACACAAAAAAGGGAAGTAGTAACAGTGTGTCAGAGGCATCGCCAAGAAGAGATGGTTCTTCCGTAGACAACGTCTTGGAAGATATGCAATCAAGAATAAAACGACTTGAACGTTGGCACACCATCAATACGGTATCGTATCCATGTATATTTATCTTCTTCTTTTTTTTTTTTATAATTTTAAATAACTATGGTGGGAATTCACAGGTGCTATGGACATTCTTGATGTCTGCTCTCGTTGGTTACTCTCTCTACCAAAGGAAACGCCAATAATTCAAAATCCCTTTAGTCTGGTAACAATCTTTTGCTGTTTTATTTGCTTTTACACCAAAGTAATTAATCACAGAAAAAGGGTTAAATGCTAACCTTTGGGAATTTCAGATATATACAAAAAGCCTTTCTGTTCCTTTGTTTTTGTTTTACTTAGCTCACGTCTACAATCATTGTTCTAACATTAAAAAGAAAAGCAAAGAAGAAGGAAGATGTTAGCCTTGAAATTTACTTTGCATTATGTTTACATTACTACTTTTTTTAGTTTCTCTATTGAGGACAAGAATAAAGGTGTCGTATCGTATTGTAGTTTTCCTGTTTATGATTTTAAAGCATGGAAGTTAGTGGTAAAGGTGACAAGATATGAACCAATATAAGTAGCAATTAATCACATAGGGATCTTTAAGAGAGATTAATAAGTGGGTTTCTTGTTGGCGTTTTTGTTTCGTTGGATTGAATCATTTCTTTCTCACTCACTAAACTCACTGATAACAACAACAACTCTTGCTCTCTCTCTCTCTCTCTCTCTCTCGATCAATCAATTGATTACACTCGAGTCTATCCACTTCAATCTCCGTTTTCTGATTGTACAAATGTATTAAGCTAAAACTCTCTCTACTCTATACTCTACTCTACTCGGAGTTTGATAGTATGATTTTCAACATGCTATTTGCTAATTTCTCACCAAAAGAAAGCAAAGTGCCATTTATGGACAATTGAGAAACGAGAATCAACATTGCTTCTCGTTTTCCATAATTTATACTAATAATCAAAACTAGACACAAGACTCGCAACATCATAACTATGAATTACTTAGTTTTTTTTTTGTATCTAGTTTTTGAGTTATATTTGTGAGAATATTGTCGTATTTATTAATAGAACTATTTATTAGTAGTATTTGTTATCTCTGTTGTTTAATTTAATAATAATTGCGATATGTAAATAAATAAAAACAAGAAAAAAAAGGAAGAAAAGAGAAAGAAAGGAAGGCGTTGCATCTGACTGATCACGCCTCCACCGCAACACACAGAAATTCAGGTCCTCTCTCCTCCGGCGTCTTACCTCAGAATTTTGAAACCGCGATTACATTCATCTCTGCGTTCACGACCTATCACTGCCGCCGCCGCATCCTCCTGATGGGATTTACGATGACGTAAGGCGTTGAGATCTGTCCATTTTTCAAATGCTTGCGAAGAATCGGCTGCCAGGAAGCGGCCACACTACTCCGTCTCCTCCTGCTTCTCCTCGCCGTTCTCCTCGCTATCGTCACGGCCGTTCTAAGGCCGCCGGTCGATTTCCTACCGTTCAGCCCAGCCGAAACCTCGCTCATCGCCTCTCCTGGATCGTCTTATCGGTTCTTCTCCGGCGTCAGGGAATTTTCCTCTTCGCTCCTCTCATCTATATCTCCTGTATGCTCCTTTACATGGGCACCGTTTCGTTCGACGTTGGTCCCATTATCCAGCGCCGACCTCCACCGGGATCTGTTTACAAAAGCCCGCAGGTTTACGCCAAGCTCCGCCCTGAGATGGACGCCGATAATTACACGGCTGATGCGGTGAGTTTTTTTTTTCCCGCTCCACATTGTGTTAACGTAGGCTACGATTCCCTGCTTCTTCTTTGCAATTTTCCATGAATCTGATGTTGCTCTGGGGCTCAAATTAGTACGGTTTAGTGATTGACGGATAGGGTTCGTGATTTAACTCTGTCTACGGAATTCAAGCTGATAAACTTGTGTTGCTTCTATTTATCAATCCGGAGACACTTAGGTTGAAAAGGAACTGTGCTATCCAGTTTTAGCTCTATTTAGTTCTAAAAACTGTTACTCGGTCGGCCTAAGCACAAAGGCACATTGTATGAAAGAGTACATACTAGCTTCAATGACCTCAAGTTTTTCCTTGATTTTAGATTCGTCTTGGTTATGTCTCTCACCCTTGAAATTACTGTTAGATTGGGAGATTTCGGTGAATGAAATGATTACCTCCATATATCAGTATTACAACTTTGCTTCTGTGGCTATTTTGGCAGCATGTTATATTGTTTGAGTTCTGCATTGAGAATCTTAGTATAGATAGCTATGCCACATTACCACTGTACATGATTTTCTTTTTTCATGCATAATCAACGGAATTGTATTCACCTCAGATTTCAACTATTTGGAAACATTCCTATGAAGGTGGAGAATGGAAGCCGTACTTGAACAAGTCTACTGGAGGTATTATATATTCTTCATACATATGCAGCGTTTATGAAGCATTTCTTTAAAAGCATTTAATACGCAAAGTTTAAAGTGTTCTGCACATTCTGCAAGGTTTTTCCTGGATCTCACAATCAGCCTGTTCTCTGGATCATAATTGATTAATTAGGATTTATGCTTTTCTGCTATAATGTTGTAGCCTTGCCCGAGTCAAATGGTTTCATATATGTCGAGGCAAATGGAGGCTTAAATCAGCAGCGGACATCGGTAGGTTTGTTGATCTTTTATGATCATGAAATCTATGTATTTCGCTCCACCATGTCTAGCAATCTTGTTTATGTCAAAGCTGTTGACTTGCCTCTACCATGTTATGCTTAGATATGCAATGCGGTTGCTGTGGCAGGCTATCTTAATGCAACTCTAGTAATTCCAAACTTTCACTATCACAGCATATGGAGAGATCCAAGGTTCTAGATTGCTTTCTTTTGAAATCTTGTCTTGACGTTGTTTGTTCACACAACGCCATCTTCTGTAGACCTCGTTCTGACAGGGTTTTCTTTCAGTAAATTTGGGGATATCTACGATGAAGAGTTCTTTGTCAATACATTAGCAAATGACGTGCGGGTGGTTGATACAGTTCCTGAATATCTAATGGAACGTTTTGACTATAACATGACAAATGTCTACAACTTCAGAGTTAAAGCATGGTCACCTATTCAATATTATCGGAATTCGATCTTGCCAAAGCTACTTGAGGAGAAGTAAGTTGCAACTTGTTCTTCAGGAGATTTCAGGTGCTAGAGTTGGTTACACATTGTTCTGCTCTGGATACTAAACCATTTTATTTTTAGTAGAAGAGTTGTTTTGGTTCTGCTAGCACTTTCATTGATGAATTGTTGTTTTTACATGGCACAGGATTATACGAATATCCCCATTTGCAAATAGACTTTCGTTTGATGCTCCTCAAGCTGTACAGAGACTTAGATGTTTGGCGAATTATGAAGCCCTGAGGTTTTCGGAACCCATACTAACCCTAGGAGAAACACTGGTGAAGAGGATGAAGGAGCAAAGTGCTAACCACGATGCGAAGTATGTATCTGTACATCTGCGTTTTGAAGAGGTTTGTTCCATGTAAAGGAGAGAAATCCAAAGAATCATGGCTGTGAAATTTTGAATGAAGAGCTTTGTGTCTGAGGTTAGAGATATATTAAGCTATATCTACATGTGCAGGACATGGTAGCTTTCTCCTGTTGTGTATTTGATGGTGGGAATCAAGAAAAACAAGATATGATTGCAGCAAGAGAACGAGGATGGAAAGGAAAATTCACTAAACCAGGCCGTGTTATTAGACCCGGTGCTATCAGGCTCAATGGAAAATGCCCTTTAACACCTCTGGAGGTAATCATCAATTTAGTCTAGAATTAGGCTCCTACTGTCTACAATATATAAGCATTCTCAAATATCCCCATAATTAAATCATTCATCAGAATGTTCCTCAAACCCTTGTGAGCAGTAGTGTGACTTGTTGTGTTTGGTTAATACTCTTCTTGTAAACCTTTCAGGTGGGTTTAATGCTAAGAGGAATGGGGTTCAACAAAAGCACATATATTTACCTTGCATCTGGTCAGATATATGATGCCAATAGAACGATGGCCCCGCTACTAGAGATGTTTCCAAATCTACAGACTAAGGAGATGCTTGCATCAGAGGCGGAACTTGCTCCTCATAAGGTCTGTGCGCTTTTCCTGGTGTATGTACCAGAGTATATGTCTTGTGATCATTTAATTTTCTGACTTGAAACCTTCTGGTGTTTAGAACTTCTCTTCTAGAATGGCTGCAATAGATTACACGGTCTGTCTCCACAGTGAGGTATTTGTGACCACACAAGGTGGAAACTTTCCTCATTTCCTCATGGGACATCGGAGGTATCTGTACGGAGGACATGCCAAAACCCTTAGACCGGACAAGCGAAAGTTAGCAATCCTCTTTGACAATCCTAACATCGGGTACTCGCTTCTTCTACTCGACATCATTACATTTTACCCCCACACGAATTATTTGTGGATTTGTTCCGTTTTTGTTTGTTCCGTGCGATACGTCTTGTGAGGATATTGTTTATTGTCCACACGCAGATGGCGGAGTTTCAAACGTCAAATGCTAAACATGAGGTCTCATAGTGACTCCAAAGGGTTTGAGCTGAAACGGCCTAATGACTCCATCTACACATTCCCTTGCCCTGACTGCATGTCCCGGAAAAACGAGACAACAAGCTCAGATTCCAGACCATCTCTTGCCACCTGAACATTTTATCACCCACCATGCGTCTTGTTGTTACGGGAATCAACTGCTAAACCAAAGGCTGTGTTCTCTTCCTTGTCAATCCCCGTGATTCAAATTCTTTCAAATGAAGAGAGGAATTGGCGTCGAATCCCACCCAGAGTCTTAGTGGGACGGCGTTAGGAAGAGCTGCGGGAGTAACAAGGACAACATTGTTTGGTACTTTTTGACAGGATTGAAAGCTCATTTATCTAACAGGAGACACGAAATTCAGGTTTAGCTAAATGTTGCTGGCTGGGGCAAAGAATAAAGACAGTGTTTGGATCTTGATTTTTTTGGGTGTTTTGCGGTTTGGAGCGTTTACGTTTTGTACATTGTGTAAACGCAGACGGCAGTCTTTGTGTTAGGAGCTACAGACGGAGATAAGGATAGAAGCTGCCCACGAAGTTTTGTACATTTGATTTTTTGTTTTTGTTTTTTTTTTAAATGTTTCAGTCGTTATTCTTTTCTTCTTCCGAATTGAAACTTGTGTTTCTTTCAGAAATTAATCTCAATATCAATTCGATTCTTTTAATATAATAAATATAAGCTTTGAGAATCCACAAAAGAAAAAGAAAAAAAAAAGGAAAGCAGAAGTTTATAAAAAAATAAGAAGAGGGGAATGTGAGGGTGGTTGAATAATGAGTAAAGCTCCTTAAATAACTCCATTTATGGCTTCCCTTCCCCACACACACACACACTGTTGCAAAAAAAACATTCATTTCACATGCAATGCAATGCAACAACCTCTCTACCTCTCTCTTTCTCCCGGGATATTCCCTTCCCTTGGGGGACAGGACATGCATCCCCATCTACACAACCGTATGCATTAACTTCAGTGTTCTATATTCATAAATATTATCTATATAACCTTACCATGTAGCTTATTACTTCGATCTTACCTAGATGCTATGTTCTGTTTTAGGTTAAGCTTGATTGGGACTGTTTTAATAGGCTTTAACTATGGAGCTGCATTACTATTTGGTTCTCTTCTTATAGTTACAAATTTGTTCCAGCAATTAGACTCCAACCTCTAGAGTAACATTTTATTTAGAACATAAAGAACATTTTGTCCATGATAACACTTAGAGATGTCTAGGTAACCTCACCCCAATTAGACCCACCCCATTTAAACCCACCCCATTTAAACCTCATACCCATTTAGACCCATTTAAATTTTGGGGTCTATTAGGGTGCCCATTTAGACTCATTTAATTTCTTCATACCCAATTAAACCCAATTAGACCCAATTGAACTCAATTATACTCAATTAGACACATTTGATTTATATGTAATTCTTTTATTTTTGATAATATATTCCCGCCAAAAATTACGGAATCATGAATTTTCCCGCCAAAATTTCCTGCCAAAATCAGGAATCATGTTTTTCCTACCAAAAATCACGAAATCACGATTTTTCCCGACAAAAATCACGAAACCATGAATTTTCCCGCAAAAAATAGCGGAATCACGTTTTTCCAGCAAAAATCGGGAATCATGTTTTTCCTACCAAAAATATGTGATTCTTATTTAGAAGAAATTAAATGAGTCTTATAGATTACCATTTAATAAGATTTCAAATAAGATAAATGGGTCTTATAGGGTCCCCATTTATTATTTTGTAAAACCCTTTTAATAAATGGGTGTTATTAGGGTCCCCATTTAGAACCCACATAACTTTAGTTAGTTAAATGGGTCTAAATGGGGTTTTACAATAACAAAGACCCATTTAGACCCACTAATTCTATACCCATTTAGACATCTCTAATAACACTTATTAGAGAATATTTGTCCGTGATAGCACATGTGAAACTTATAACACTTTGCATCTACATAAAGACTCTTTCGCCCTTCTAACTAACTCTCCTAACTAAGTTTGAAAACTAAACCTTACAATTCTCTATGCGATTTTTATCACACCCTGAAGCATTTCATTATCTGCTGGTCCATGGTTTTAAACCCTAGATCTATTACCTAGATTTCTCATAAACTTCCATCTCTCACAGAGTAGCCTCATATTATTCATCTTCCTCATCGCCGATTCCAGAGCAAAACTTTTATATTACTTTTGCCCGTTCCAAAATTCCTCATCGCCGGTAAACGGTCCTTCACCACAGCTATGTCTTTTACTTTCACATAAGCTCATTTTTTTGTGATTCTTTGATTTTGTATTACACATCTAGTTGTTTGTCTGTCTCACCCACATCGCCATTTCGTTTTTCTCCGCCATCATAGTTTGTCACTCCTCCGCCGTGCCTGTTTCCTCATCACCGGTAATATGTACTTCCTTGATTTTATATTTCACATATAGTTTTTTGTGTTACTCTCCCACATCGCCGTTTTGTTCTTTTCCGACATCCTCATTTTTCATATCTCCGCGTAGTTTGATTTTATAAGTTCCTACCAAACATTGTATTCCATCATCGTTAGCTTCATGCTTCGATAATACAACTGATTAGAAACCAGACAAAGATAGATATCTCACCAGTAGCACATTTTTTCCATATTACTCGATTTATCCCCAGTCTGTAACATTTTTATTTTTGGTGGATGTGTTAACTTCGAACCTGTAACTTACCAAACATTGTCTTCCATCATTGTCTATTCAGTGTTGTTGTTACTATCACATTAAAGTTTCATTCCTTACTCTTCTTATTGTCTTTCAGTGTTGTTGTTTTTGTTTTATCTTCTCAGCTGATGTACCAAGTTACTATAAGTTCTGAATCGAAATAGTTTTTCATCTTTATCAAACAAATTCAGCGAACAACTGTATTATTATCTGAATTTAGTGCACTCTCAACCAAACCCAAATTTGTGGTTCCGTGGTAACAACATAATTCCTAACCATACAGAAATTCAATACAATTGTACCCAAAAGCCAACATTTTGTACGAATTCAAATTCGTAGTTTTATGGTAATACGGACAAATTCGTAGTTTTATGGTAAAACGGACAAAAGTCAACAATTTGTACGAATTCAATTTGTATGAATTCAAATTCATTGTTTTATGGTAATACGGACAAATTCGGTTACCTCAAACAAAAATAGTAGATATTCTCAATAATCAACTGTTACGTTCCTATGAGTCCATACAATCGCGATCGTAATCAAATATAAGTTAACGATTTCCTATACCAAACATTTTCGTAAAAACATCAATTTAGTGCTCGTCCAACTTCTAAACAAAAAATAAAAACAATCTCGTAAATTCCAAGTCTGTGTTAAACACTAAATTTTTTAGAATTTCACTTAACAAGAAATCAAACAAATATTAAAAACTAACATTCATAGCTATATGGTACTTCTCCATAAATTATAATATAAAGTGGTTATGCTCAAGACTAAACGATTAAGTTACAATGCGTGTAGAAATTCGAGAATTCATATACCTATGTTCACTACTATTTTATTATTATTATCTTAAGGTAACACAATTCAAACAACTATTATGAATTCAAATTCAGAGGACTGTGGTACCATAAGTCATCCCAACATATATGTCTTCATCTATTTCATCTCTATCAAGATCAGGGATTTCGGATGTCTCATAAGTGGTATAATCAAATAAAGGGTCTACATCGAAATCTTCGTCCGGTACATCGTTCAAGTTTCTGCTTAAATGTGGTTCCCCATTACTAGCACTTCCATTACCATGAATTCTTGAATTTGCGTTCGCGTATCTTGTGTCCGTCGATTTTCCCTTCCAGTTACCACGATTGGCTGAATTCGCGTTCGCGTTAAATGAACGGTTCAGATTTCCATTAAAAGCTGAATTTGGTTCACCAAAATTCGTGCTTCGCTTACCAAGACAATCCTCAACCTTAACATATTGTTCCCACTTGCCGGCAATAACAATTACGCTCAACACAAACAAATACCCATAAAATCGAAACCCTACAGAAAATACACGCCGAATAATATTGTTTTCCATTGGATAAACGACGTCACTAGCTCCAACATTCGATGCTCGTCTTTAGCTATGAGAAATCGAGTTCTAACCAGAAGAATCACAACCATCAGATTATAATAAAATCACTTTTATCGAAGGGCTCAGAATTATTAAGCAAAAAATTAACCTCACTCTCATTAAAAACATTTATGTCTTTTCTCTTTCTAACTTAAACGTGACTGCAAAAGAGTTCCAAAAGAAAGTGTCAATATTTTGCAAACTGCTATAATCGACAATTACTTCCGTAGAAGTACCAAAACTGACCAATTTCTCTTTTATTTAAGGATCACACACCTAAACCAATGCCTATAACCTATCCATATAGCCTCCTTATTATATACTCTTGCTTGTATACACATTCAATTCAACCTCGATTTTAAAACATTTATTATTATACATTAATTATTTCACTTATCACAAAAAGACAATTCCTTTTTTCCCCTGTTTTAAAAAAGACAAACCCTCTTTCTCTGCATACAACGTCATGATCTTCCCAGAAATCCATGCATTCGAATCATTTACTGATCTTCCAAGACAACCATGGATTTCTCCAACATTTACTAATTTTAATTAATTATGTACAAACTATTTTCAATAGTTCTTCTTGGATTCTGAAGGTCCAACCATGGTCGCCATTGAAGCAAAAGAGTTTATACATCAAAAGAGAAACCAGATCATTTCCCCTTAGCCTAATTACACACCAGAAAGGCTAAGGATAATGATCTATATCTCAACATAAAACATAAATACAAAAAAAAAATTATACGAAAGTAGAGAGATTCGAAGCATAGATTTTTTTTTTTTTTTGGTAACTATCGAAGCATAGATTTGATGGATCTCAATGCAATTTCTTTGATAAACTCAAAAGAGAGACCAGACAAGTGTTAAAAAGGTCTAATGAGTTTCAGTTGTGAAGAGGATTTGGACCTGTGCGTACGAATCTCTTGTCGTCTTTGTTTTCTTCTTCTCGACCTGGACACCTGAGCGACGCCGAGGCTATGGGAGCTTGAAATGACACCATCTCGTGAAATGGACCAGTCTTTCTCGGTGAAGAGTACTGATACTGACCAGGAGAAAGAGCTGATGAAGTCAAACCAAACAAAGTAAAGATCAAGATTCCCCACAACAACACAAGCTTCCATGGCGTGGCTACTCGTCGTCGTCTTCTTCTTCTGCTCGTTTTCACTCTGTCTTGCTCGTTTCCCACACAGGCTTCCATGGCGGGTTGAACCGAGTGTAAAGAGAAGCTTTTTACGGGTCTGTTGAGAGCCCCATGAGGTAAAGAGAAACAGAGTACTTAAGTAATGTATCTTCTTTCTATCTCTTCTCTTTTGACATAAAATTATTTCTTTTATGTCCGGTGTGGTATTGTAGACGAGAGCAGGTTTTGGATTCAAACAAAGATGAGAGAAAATGGGGTTTACAACAATCTTTTATTTTGGTAAAGAAGTGACAATAGAAGAGAAGACAAGAGTCTTTCTTAGTTTGTCTGAATCTGTTTGGATACTGAGAAATAAAATTAGAAGGAAGGCGGAGTAGAAGCAGGAAAAGATTGAATAGACTTTTTTTTCTTTTGTTATTTTGTTGGAATTAGTTTAAATTATATCTTATGGGTCATATATCAAACGATCTTGACCCTTATTCCTGGGAGCACCTTCTCATATTTTCTTTATTTTTATTTTTTTAAATATAAGCCATAATGCGAATCTCACTCGTTATTTATGGGTCACAAACAGAATCTATTCGCTATTATTCTCACTAGGACTCGAATCTAAGATGAAAAGAAATGTAACGGAGTGATCGGCTTTCACCACCAAATTATTGGCATTCTTCCATATGTTCTTTACTACCTCTGTTTCTATATAATTGATGTTTTAGGTTTTTATTTTTGTTTCATTTTAAGTGA
>OVAO01001071.1:1616-16595 GCA_900406285.1 Biscutella auriculata
TTTTTGTGTGTGTGTGTTTAAAAGAATATAGTGATTGCGGGAACTGACACGGCGGCTGCGGCTGTTGTGTGGGGGTTGACGTATCTAATGAAATACCCTCAAGTGATGAAGAAAGCTCAAACAGAAGTCAGAGAGTATGCGAGGGAGAGAGGGTTAACATTTATTGGTGAAGACGACTTCAAGAATCTTACTTACTTCCGAGCTTTAGTTAAAGAAACACTAAGGATCGAACCGGTGATTCCTCTCCTTGTCCCTCGTGCTTGCATTCAAGACACCAAGATCGGTGGTTACGACATCCCGGCAGGGACCACAGTCAACGTCAATGCGTGGGCCGTGTCACGTGATGAGAAGGAGTGGGGCCCCAACCCTGACGAGTTCAAACCTGAGAGGTTTCTTGAGAAGGACGTTGACTACAAAGGCACCGACTACGAGTTTATACCGTTCGGTTCAGGGCGGAGGATGTGCCCGGGGGTGCGTCTTGGTGCGGCTATGCTCCAAGTTCCTTTCGCTAATCTTCTCCTTGGTTACAATTTTAAGCTTCCTGATGGAATGAAACCAGAAGAGATCAATATGGATGTTATGACTGGTCTCGCTATGCACAAGTCGGAGCATCTCAAGCTTGTTCCCCAGAAAGTGAACAACTGACAATTTACTATATATNGTACTATATATATTCCAAATAAATCTGTCATCAATCACTTTGATGTTTTATAATATATATATATGTCTGCTTTTAAGATTTCGTCGTCAATTTCACATTTATGTCTTTCTTCATGTTTNTTACTATATATATATTCCAAATAAATCTGTCATCAATCACTTTGATGTTTTATAATATATATACATATGTCTGCTTTTAAGATTTCGTCGTCAATTTCACATTTATGTCTTTCTTCATGTTTATATATCATTCTATTTGCATCAAAAGCTTTGAAGTAAGTTAAACTTTAGAATTAATAAATAGTAATCACATTGTACAAATGTCAAGAATCTCTAATCTAATGAACAACAAGAGAGAGGGAGAGAAGATTTTGGTTTAAAATGCAACATTGACTTCGTTACGTTGGTTAGGCATGAGAATCAATAACCGGAGAAGACCTTCTTGACATAACTTGACAGGGTTCCTATGTTGTGTCAGAATTGCATTACTGTTTCCTAACAAAACATGAGCAATTATGTAACCATCTCCTTTCTCATTTGCAAACTGCCATTCCCTCACTGTCAGATTGAAATAGTCTTTCCTTGTAGATACAGTTGCTTTCACCTCTACGTACTCTTTCTTACCACTTTGGTTTTCGATCATTAGGTCGTAAGGTAAACCGGTTTCGCTATGCTCATTAACCCATCTTACCAGAGCCTCTTTGCCGCATTTTGCAACAAAGTATCTGTAAGCGATCTCTTCACCTTTCCTACCAGTCTGTAGCGCTTGTGCAGCCCACGGTGTACCTGTATGAAGCTGATCTCTTTCGCTGAATTCAGTTGAGAAGGAATTGTTGAATTCATGAAGAAGATTTGAATTGAGGTTGAAAGTAGGTTGATTCCCTGAGGATGACCCACTCTTCATCATATGCATAGAATGCAATGTGTTTGGTGTATTAGCTTCTAAGCTTGTGCCTCCACAATTATCATATCCAGTAACCAAGTTTGTATCGGTCATCTCAGTCGCTATCTCTTCTTCAGGAGCCTCTGTTACATCCTCTTCACTGCTGCTAACCTCGGCCTCGCTAGAACTATGTCTTGTTTTGGAACTTGATGGTAACCACTTTATGCTTATTCCAGCTTTCTTCTTGGCTTTAAGAGCAGATTTTAAGGACCAGATCTTTTCGCCATCAGGAATCTGATGAACTTTTTGACTGTTAAGAATGAATGATTCCATTTGCTCCTCGCTCAAACCAGATTCTACCATTGTTTTGATCAAGTGAAGGAAATTTGCCAAATGCATATCAGGAATTCCGTTGAAAAACAAACGAGAAAGTTCCATGAACAAGGAATGGGAATCCAGATCTACAGTTGTGTACAGAGCTTTATCCTGAAAGACAACAAGATTAAACATATAATATATCAGCAAAAGGGCACACAATAAACTCTTCATCATGAAGATAGGAGGAGTTTGCAGCTGATTGGAGTAAAATATTGAAGTCGCTCACTATAGTAAAACTTCAACGACGAAGCACAAGCTAATTTTCTAGGTAGAGAATAAACAATTTTGAGGTATGACAGAAGTAAAGAATTAAAGATCTACTTGCATATATACAGAGAGCAGCTTCAAATAGCCTCAAGGTAATGTCACAGCCCTACAATCCCAATAATGGATAAGTTATTGCAAGAATCAAAAGCAAAAAACCGCATACCTGCAGAAGACAACTGCATTTGAACTCCTTTTTAGAGCTAAGGCCATACTGTGGTATGACATTCCGATAGCACAACTTCTCAACAACAAAGACTTGTAGATGCTTGACTTGATTATAAACAGATTTTCTCGTTTGGGTATACTTATCATGATGTAGAGTAAATATATACCGCTGAGCGTAAGGCAGAGACCAGTTCACAAGTGACACTGTTACACTGTTATCTTGCAAGCCTTCATATTTGGCTTCACGCTTTACTACCTGTAAAAAATACGTAAACACCACCGGGTGAATTGGAAATAATTTTTACTCAACTGAGAAGGACACGTATATGAGTTCTACTCTGGTAAACATTAAAGCTACAAGGTGATGGTTCTTGCAGATGGTTTTGGAGTAAACGCGTAAACACAATTCCAGAAGGCTTAGTCTTGCAATTTATATCAAAATCTAAGATGCCTTGTATATTCAATATATCTTTGCTTCAAGGAGAGGATTAGTTACCTCAGATATACTTGGAATGCCCAAGCTGTGCATCAGCTCAGACACTTTTGTTTCAAGCACTTCTTGCTCTTTGTCAGCGTTTTCCCCAAAGTAAATAAAATGAATGTTATCCTTCTTTTTGAATCTCTTCTTTAACTTCTCATCATCACACCAACATACGAGACCAAATGAGGAGTGTAAGGAAACCCATTTATCGTTTTCAGTAGGAAGCACAGTGTATTCGAGTTCTGAAAGCCTCTCTTTAAGATGAACAACATCTTCGCAAGATTTGCCAGATTTCAAGTCATCACTCCACTTCAGGAAAATTTTGAAGACCTAGATATGGACTTAGCACTTTAGCAATGAAGAAAATTGATAGAAAATAGGAAGAAAACGATTTAGTTTAGGTAAATAACTTACAGCCTTGACAACACAAGAGGGTGACACATGACGTGCGAACTGCCCTAGAATTTTCAGGTACTCTTGAAAAGAAGGCGACTCAGGTACTCCACACCCATTTACAAAAAAGTCGTGCAGACCGGGATAGATATTGCACAATGTTTTCCTATGCAGTGATTCCACAACACTGCTGATCAGCGAACTGATCTCTTTTATCTCATCTAAAACGCCAGCAGAATCATTCCAGTAAACATCATCACATGACAAGAATATTCCAGATATCTGATCGTTCTGCCTACTTTCAATTTTGTGTGGGACAAATACAGAAGGGAGAATGTGGAGCTTTTCAGTAATCTTCTGCTTTGAATCAGCCATTTCATTCCACAAAAATTTGTAAAATCTAGTGATCTCAGAGATGCTGCATAATTTTAGACAAGTTATACACTGTTAGAAAATGCATCAGCAAAGAACTAACAGTCTTGAATCCTCATCAAGAGTTTTTGGAGTTACACAAAGGGGGTGGAAGAACAAGCACTTGACTAGAAGACGCAGTTGCAATAATACAGGAAAAAATATAGCTTTGTTCATACTCATATATAAAAGGTATTAGAGAAACTTTAGAACTCAATTTCCATGTGGTCGACGTAGTATTTTAGAGCTAAATACGAATCAAATCACCCGCATAATATCACATATATATATACCCCGCAGTAAATCATCCAAATGATGCATGGCACTTAACAGTAGTTTTAATAACTCTGTGAACAGTGGAAAGATAACAAGTTAAAAACGAAACCAGATGTAGTGCTCTAGAAGCGCTCAAAGAATGTATCAAAATACTCTTGACAAAAAGCACAAAGTTGAAATTGCTTCATAAACATAGTTGTACCTTGTTTTGAAAGAGTCTCCACACTGTACCCAAGCTTCTAGGATTTCCAGAGCATCATCGAGGCAAACTTTGGTCTTAAAACCAATATCATTAAGTAACTTGACACTGGTAACCTGTTCCATAGTAACCCAAGAAGAAGGACAAAAAATTAATGAATGTCAAACAAATAGAGAAAGAACTCTGCTCAATATGACACGGTGCCCCGTATGGTAGTTATCACACCTATCGAGGTTTAAAATATTAAAACACTACCCACCGCACAAAGAACCCACACCTCTAATTAAGTTTCAAGACCATCCTTGTATTTTTTTAATGTCCATTAGAAAATACTCAAAAGCCAATTTATGCGCTACTTACTCTTGAGTTAATAGTTGTAATAGCAAGTACATTATGAAACTAGTAAGACAAAACCAAACCAACCTTCGGAACTGCATAGGGGCCATTCATTCCAAGTATTGACTGCACATCATCACAATCATGATAGAGGTCTTTCGCAAGATGCTGTTTGTTGTCCATGCTTGAAACTATCCACTGAGAATCACAAACTACCCTCATAAATGAAGATGCTGATGATCTGATGATACCAGACATACCCGAATTACAGTTAACAGTTGCTTTTTCATGGTAGCAATCATCCCACAGTTTATCAAGGACTTCCAAAAGATACTTGCAACCTTTGCGGCCATTACTTTTTTGCAAAAGAGACAAGAGATCAACTAGTTCCGGGGATTCCCAGTCTCTAACAGTTAACTCAGGGGATAACAAGTTTGTATCATACATTTCACTGCGTAACCCAGAATAGAATTCAGCAATGCTCTTTTCAACTTGAATCACTTGAACAAAATCGACGATTCCAATCTCTTGAAAAAATTCCCGCCACTCTTTCACTCCACATTCATAATATTTTGATGCTGGATGTGTCAAGTAGGTACCATCAACCACATGCCACAATATATCGAAGTTCTTAGCAAGCTTCTTCATGTTAACTTGGTTCCCATATTCTTGACCAAAATGAATTGACGCCTCAGTCACTTGTTTCAACCCATAATTTGATAATATAAGAGCTTTGCTTCTTAACTCAGAAATAATGTACTTTCTCTCGTTATGACAAACATGGCAGCCAGATCTTAGATGTGTCATGACAAAGCATAAGTAATCTACCATCAAAGCCTCCAGTGTACCTCTACTATTCGCCTCAAAGGCTGGTAATATATGCACTTTGATGATTTCATGGGCTGACAGCTTTTGAACGCCAATTGCACAAAGCATGTTTACGAGGTCATCCACAGCGGATTTTTCATCAATAGAAGACGCCAAAAGAAGGGAATGATCAACGGTTCGGAGATTTCCATACAACATAGGAAATGCTTCAAACACATCACCAAGATCAACCCCAATGGTGTCATGGTGCAACCATACAGTGCCTTCATCTAAAGAGGTGAACTTACCATTTGACAAGGGAATAAATGGAATCTTGTGAAGGCTGTCTTTAAGGGCCTTGTCAATACCTAACTCTACATAACCATGCCCTGAAGAACGGAATAATATGTAAAGTTCAGAAAGAATAGATGATAACCACGCAAAGCCCAACGATTGCAGACAATCTTTCTTGTGGCTCATTGAAGAAATAATCTGCACCAAAGTCTTAGGTCCATAGTCTTCAATGCCGAGTGCCCTTGACAGGGAATCTGACAAAACTATATCTCTGTCCAAAAAACCCAGAGCAAGATGCTCCTGAAGCAATCCATTTTTAAGAAGAACCCTAATCTTTTCATTCCAGTTTCTTAAAACCTTGCAAGGAGGAACCCATTGTTCACTTTCTCCGTCAAGCAGCAAGCAATTTGTTGTTCTCAATCTAGATATAATAGAACGAGGGAGAGAAGAAAAAAAACCATGCACTTCCCCAACGAGAGGTATAAGCTGCATGTATGAGGACACAGCTTTACCCAGATTACAGGTGAATGAAGGAAGACTGCAGAAGGACCTAAGGGCACCCACAAACAAACTCGGATATTCTGACAACAACCATTGGTTCCAAGGATTATCCTCGTCAACATCTTCCCTTGATGATGTAAGAATGAAATCCCCTTGTACAATAAATTTCAACCCATAGGTTCTTAGAGGAAGAAAAGCAAAAACAGGTTCCTGAATCATACATGATCTGTAAGTTCCATCTTCCAGCACATCAAGAGTGAATCCAATGGAAATCTCTGTTGTCTGAACGCCATCACGGAGATTAGCAGCCTTCAGTGTCTCTGATGCCAGAAACCATGTCATGCTTTTTTCCCCACATGAAACTTTAACGATATTATTACTCACAACCTCTTTCCTCATGACCAAGAGAGAATCGTCAAGCATGTTTCTGTATACGATGCACTGGAGGCGATGTAGGAAGAGTAACAAAGAAGGATGAAGGTCTGAAAACATAAGTTCAATGTGATTCACATTCATTTTTTCAGAATCAATGGTTTTGAAAGGAAGTGTAATGCAAGTGTTCCATCTTGCATCCTTCAGTTGTAAAGCAGGGTCAGATACCATACTGTTAAGCGATTCGATATCATGAGGAGGCACAATAGTGGGTAAAATATACCCAATCTGACCCTCACTTATATCAAACTTGAAATGGAAACCATTTGAGTGGATCTCAGGAGCATCCGAAACCTGGAAAGCAAACCCAAGCAAAAGCGTTAGAAGGGATTATTCGAGACATAGTTTACTATAATCCTTTTATCACTTGAGGTTAAAGTTCATAAACGTCTCTCAAGCTGACACGTCTTCAAAGACATGTTTACCAAGAGATATTCCCATGGCCATTTTTAGATTAGCATACTACAATCCAAAACTTAATTGAGCTAGGGTTCAACAGTCGCATAACAACAAAGTAATTATAAGATGAATTCCCTTTGTCCATACCCGAAACACTGACTTGAAGCCAATTCCTTTCTTTCCTATGTATCCACCAGATCCTTTCTTTGTTGATCGGCCAACATCACACAGGGCTCGAATGTTCTCAGGCATGAAGCCACGCTCGTTGTTTAAAACAACAATCCCAGTCTTTTGAAGAATGAATGTGAGTGTGGGTTCCACATGTTCAGGGTACTTATTATCATCAGCATTCTGAACCTAAAGCAACAGTAGCAAAAACGTAAGAGGTTGACAAATGGAATGCCAATTTTATCTCTACTATAATAGGAACGGTGATAAGAAAACATCTAACAACCTACGATATTAACTACCTATCTTCTTCAACAGAAGTGAAAACCATAGAAGTACATTTGAATATTCATTGACCCTCCCCATTACAGAGAATAATAATAACGGAAACATCTATCAGTTGACAGCATAACGGTATTTGCCTAGTTACTAATCTTGGGCAGAGTAGAACTCGGTTTTAGGATACACATGCATAAGACCGTACCAACTATGTATCCAAGTGAACCAGATTGACATTCTTCTAAGAAGATCGTGAACAAAGAAAGAAAGATGACAAGAATGCTCACGAGTTCAAGTATAAAGTGTGAATCTTGAGAATACAATTCCTGGGATAAACACTGTAGTGCTCTTCCTAGCCGAGCATGTTGCTTCTGCAACATACTCGTCTCCGCAATAGAAGAACTTGAATCCAGCCCAAACTCATCCCGTCTGATTAAATCAATAACAGCGGCTGGATTATCATGAAACTCAGGTGCAGTCTGCGTGAAAGCCTCCCCAACATAATCACATAAATCCCCAGTACCATCCAAAGTTTGACAAGATTTCGGAGGTTCTTTCTTATACCCAGACGACTCTGGTACGATCATGCAACTTTCTTCAGTATGAGTTAGGTCATCCAATTCTTTTTGCACAAGACCTGCTGCGGAATCTAAGCTGGACGAAGTATTTTCCACTACCGCAGAGTTAGGCGAAAATGATGAGCAAAACTTATGGTAATCATCAATCCACTCAATAACGCCTAGCAGCAACCCAGCCTCGTGCAGCATGATGCGTTGCTCTGTTTTCTCGCATGCAGATAAAACTCTTGTAGGAGCATCTTTAACAACAGAACGTAGTCCCAATAGCAAGACATCAACAGCTAAACTAAGAAACTCCCCAGGTAGATAGCCCAGACAATCAATAAGAAACTTTGAGGCAGCACAGTCACTTTTATCCACTTTAGTTTTATGTTCTTCAACTATCATTTTTTCCAACGAATCACTGAGATTTACTCGCCCATGCATGTGCACAAGATTACTCCTATCATTTAGTTCCATCTCCTTGGAATGGTTATCCGAGAAAACTTCAAATGCACGTTTTGCATAGCATTTTAGAAGGGAAAATGGTAGATGTTTTCGCCCCTTCAATGTTATCAACGACAACAACTGAGCAGCAGTACGATAAGCAGATCCTTGAAGAGCAGCCTCTAAGAATGAATCTGTTGTTGCAGAAGGATCTGCCCGGATAATCTTACCATCCCTTGTAACTAGACACAATAGATCTTCCGAATTAATCTCATTCAAACACCCCATAAGAGGACCAAACTGTGGAGCAAACCTAAGATCCCAGTGACACCATGAGTTCAAGTCTGACAACAATGGAACGCTAAGCAAAACATCTAAAATCTCTTTGGATGAAACAGCACTAAGAGGGCTGCTTCTTGATTCAGTATCATTTCCCATTGTCGAGGGTTCTTCCGAATGCTTACTGAGCAAAGAGTTTTCAATTCCCAACAAAGATGCAGAAAAGAGAACACATTTAGAACCAGATTTCTTCTTGTAGCTATCAATGATTTCAGTGAAATTTTCCTCCGAATCTTTTCCTACGACATTAAAATTGATTGATGGAAATTGTTCTGCAAGCAATCGGGCTACCATCTGTCTAGATGTTACAGCACCACCTGAAAATTCAGAAGCTTGCGATAGCACTAGCGTCAGCAGATTCTTGTTCACTTGGACCTCCAGTGGAAACTCTTCCGGTATTTCTCTAGCTAGAAACGTTTGAAGTTGTGTTGGTAGCAGCAACATATGTTTTTCTAAGAAAGTGAAAAACCCACCCCAACCAAGAGACTCAAAATTCTGCACTTGAAATTGCTCTGCCAACAAAACCTCGCAAGTCTGTAGCTTTCTAAAGACACTAATGTGCTTCTCTCCAGAAAGATCATGCTTAAAATACAAGGAAAGCCTTCTGATAATTTCTTCAACAGTGTTACCTAATAGATAAAATTAATCAGATAGCCATAAGCACCCAAAGAATGCCACAAGCTAGTTAGATAATGCATTCTAAGAAAACAGTTCCCATTCGATTATAGTTCCTTTAGGTAGTAATTTGACTAGGATAAATGAAGTACTTAAAATGATGCTACAATGGACCTTGACGATACACTTTGACAAGATTTTAAAACAACAAGTCAAAAATTTCAACATACAGAGAGCGCAAATGAAGATTGAGAACAACAATATACTCACTGTGTTTTGGAGCCACACCATGCTGAGTTTTGTTTAACTCACTGTTTTCGCTTGGCTGATTTCCTGAGCCTAAATTGGTCATATCACTTTGGCTGGTCGCTTGCACATGATCATATATGCTATCCCACATTCCACGTCTGATTGAGGTTACCTGCAAATGCAGCATAAGAAGAAAAAAATGAAGCAAAAAAAGAAAAAGAAAATGAGTATTGGAAGCTCATCTTTAAATAAAATAACAACTCAATACTCGCAGGCAAATGAGAAGAGATTCACTCGAATTGAAAATAGCCTACTTTAAAAGAAAATTTCATGCTAGACTGTTCCACACATTTCTTCGTGACAATTAAGACGAAATAACATAATATGAAATGCTTCCAGTGTAAATTAGCTTTCATATTAAAATAGAATATTTGTCCACTTCTTTTTGCACGAAATAAATAAAAAGCTAAAATTGTATCGATTCTGTAGATACATTAGATCTCGTTTATAAAATATGTTTGAGGAAAAATGAAAAGAAAAAATATAGCTTATAAGACATTTTTGTCTACACGTTCATTCTACTGTTAACAGTGGTGGAAAAAATTTGGTCATATCTAGTAAGACATTTTGTCATATCTAGTAATATAGAACAAACTGATATTGACGTAACAGAGAATGGTAAACTCANTCAGTGGTGGAAAAAATTTGGTCATATCTAGTAATATAGAACAAACTGATATTGACGTAACAGAGAATGGTAAACTCATTCAACAGAAAAACATCTGTATTGTTCCAAAAGACACATAAATCAAGTTTGTCTTGATTTAACAGAGAAAGATAAAGTCAATGCACATAAAACATTTTCACTCTTTCGCTAAATAAGATTATTCTGAAAAAACTTCCTACGTTTGAAAGATGCATCATATTTCTTTATTTTAGTTCAACATACAGCTTAAGAAAATGAGTACTTAAGAAACAAAACCCGTAGAGCAAACTCCTGAACAAAAAGGGTATAAGTAAAGTTACTACCCAGTTAGGCAAGGATCGGCAACTTTTTCTTTCAGCAAAACGGAATGCAACGATCAAAAAAAATATAAAAAAAGAGGAAGATAAAAATCCCTGAAACAAATTTCCTACTGATGATTTACTGGAGTTAAGATATGATTGCCACGAATAAAAAAACAGTGCAGCACTTATGGAACACTGAACAAGAAGCTTTTTTGCACAATACACAGGAACCAGGTGAAATCAATTTGAGATTCTACAAACTCCATGTTAAATTCAGGGGTAAAACCAAAATAACAAGAGAATTTCATAATAGTAACCAGATTTCAGTTGCAGACACTATACAGATTTTTCAACAGACAGAATCTGCAATCTGAGATTTTGAAAGGTTTCCATTCCCATTAGTTTAAGAAAACAAAGATACCAAGTAAAAACACAAGGCGAACAGGGGAGCATGTTTTGGATATTCCCAGAGTGAAGTATTTTATCCTTATCCAGCCTGCCTCAGTGACATTGTGACGTGCACATGAAGAATCACGAAGCAAAGCTGAACCAGGGAAGTTTCTCAATTTGCTCAACTCAACGCCAAGACTTTGCAACTGGGTGCTAAGTCTCAGTGCAAGACCAGAAGCTCAAGAATGAACAAAAAAACAAACAAGAACAACAGCTTAAACCAAGCCGTTCTAGAAACATGAGTGAAAATGGTCTAGCCTTTAAAAACGGCAATTTTTACAGAACTTAAAGAGTGAAATTATAATATATCTTTTCAGCTAGGAAAAACAACAAAAAGGGAAAAAAATACGGAAAAGAGGTAAGGCAATTAAAATGGTATAATGGAGTAGAAAATGAGTTTGAATGTAAATTGGGAGGTGAAACTATCTCGCATCCTTCAATTCGAAATATATTTTCAATTCACACAGACCCAAGACTAAAAGAACACATCTTTGGCACCTTCAAGGTGACAGAAAACAAAAGCTTTTGCTCTACAAAAATTTTTAGTGAAAAGAAAAAATTGGCTCAACAATAATGCATTCCTAGAATAGGGACGTCAGATTAAGAGAAGTTGACGTCCAAAAATGTGGACCGATAATCAGAACAGGCATTATAACGAGAAAACGCAGTACAGGTTTCTCTAAGAAAGGTAATCTCAGAAATAAAAATACGAGGCATGAACCTAGATTGCTAACAATATTCTTCAATTTTATAGCAGGGAACCAAAGAAATTCACCTCACGAAATCACAAAAAGGAAAATGCAAAGAAACTTTACACTAAGTAAATATGACAACTCACAGCGACATTTAATAGTCCAACAAATGGAAATGATGACATCGCTTTAGCTCTTTTTTTCTGAGCTCGTATTTCAATACCCCCCAAGTTGTAATGAGACAACATTTTCTCAACAAACTACAAAAAAATAAGAGAGTATTAGAAAATAAACATACACGCTACCTCAACACTTTTTGCTTAAGATCACTCACTCTTGGATTCAATCAAAAAGATTTTCTGATATATGATTCAAACAGTCATCTTATATAGGATTTAAACAGACATACAATCTTGATAAACCCAAGATGAACTTACCATTGAAACATTTAGCTCTTTACATGTGTCCTTCCAAATTGAAATGAAATCCCTCAGAGCTCCTTCAGAAAGTACGAAATCAGCCTCATCGACACTGAAAACTTGTTTAGCATCAGAACCATCAGCCGATTCATGAATCTCTTGTTTCACATGTCCTTTATTTAATTTCGAAGAGCCTCTTTCAGCTTTTCTTTTCTTATTGGAGCCCCCAAGCCGCTTCATTTCTTCTGCGACAGATGGATATGGACAACTACTGATATTGTCAGAACTAGTAAGATTCTCAACCCCAAAATCAACACTATCATTTTCATCTGAGCTTGATGAATCAAATCTTATATGTTTGCCACAATAGTTCTTATGATGTAAAGCAAAGGAATCAGCACGCTCAGAGACAGTAAGGGATTTAGCTTGCTTTTGTTTCTTGGATGAGGGGATTTGATACTTTTGATGCAGTTCAGTCAGTACGACTTTCAATGATTCACCTTCTTGTCTCTTTGCGTCAAGAATGAAAGATACATACATCCTATAAAAATGCATTAATAACATATAATCAGCTAACGCAATTCATACAAGGAATAAGTTGAGGAAGTAATCTGGTTATCTCTTACAAAACCCGATCCATAGTCAAAACCCCAAAAAGAGAATATATGCCCCCAATTAAGACAACAGAATTCTGAGAAGACCCTTCTTTGGTAACAAATACAGAAACTAAGAAACCGAATGCAATGAGATCAATACCAAATCTCACAGAAAAGTTTGAGAAATGAGGTAAGACTTATATGTGCACAACCCAACTCCACCAAATCGACTAGTTAACAAATTTCAAAAACTGTGAATGACCTTTTATATAAAGAATTATTCTTTCTAAGTAACAACTAATATCAAACCAGAGCACATCATTGATTTTCCCGCCCTCAATCGATAACTAGAAACTTTTTCACCATTTTAAGAGAAGGAAATCAAAAGCAAAGGAACCAAATTTAATGTTTTTGCATTAAAAAATCAACATATTTAAGGCATCTACATTGATGGATTTATGAAAGAGAGAAAGAAGCATATCATACCGCAAGCTCTGGATACGCACACCAAGCTTTTCCTTGCTTGAAACTGATTTTTTTTCAGCAACAAAATTTAAGAATTCATCGAGCTTAACATTATCTGTATGATAAGTGTACAGATAGCTATCAAGAAATGATATTATCTCCTCACTAGTGATTTGAACTGGTCCAGTAGAGCTAGATATGGATGGGAAATAGAGCAAGACTAGTGGATGCTGCAGCAAAGGTCCCAATTCCAGATCATCAAAAGAATCAATAAACTCGTTTCGGCATATAGCCACTTCCAAATCATGCAAGGTCACGATTCTTCTAGCCCCAACGTAGCAGTGAATAAATGCATTAATCTACAACACATTGAGCAAAATGCACATAATTGCTAAAGATTCAAAAGGTTAAATCAACTTGCTTGTTACTCTTCAAAAACTTACTTTTCCTTCAAGGGCCATAAGTTGACGAAGGGAAGGAACATCAGTCATTTGCACACCCAAGGAACGCCAAGAATCAGCCTCAAGTTCTTCTAAAACCGATCGCGACACTCTAGTCGAAGAAACGCTCTCTGCAGCAGCAATGACTGATTTCCTCACATTGTTGACTGCCTTATCAATTCGTGCAATCTCTACTTTACGCTTAGGTTTTGCAGAAGACTTATCCAAGGACCCTTTCCCTTTATAGACTCGAGACCCACCACTTTCATCAGTAGGAATGGGTAGCGACACACTGAAGGAATTAGGACTCTCACCAATTTTAGGGATCTCTTTGGCGAGTACATCACTCCCCTGTTTAATAACATCTTGGCGCCTTCGTTTCAAGGAAGAGCTCTCGAAAGCTCCACGGTTCTGAGAGCTACTGATATCTGGATTAGAAGGGAAAGATAAGCTTTGGTTATGGGATTGAAGGAAAACATTAGCGCCAGAGCAAAATTGGTGAGGGATTTGTGGGTGATTGAAGGTGAGATTCTGATGGGTTTGGTAATTAGCGTTTGCGAAGGAGAAGTCGGGGAAATTAGGGCGGTAAAAATTCGCCGGAAACTGGGTAAGAGGGTAGTTGTTGATTGGTTGTTGGAGATTGAAATTAGAAAACAAGGGATTCGCCTGAGGAAGGTATCCACCAGGAACGGGCACGCCGTTGCCTCTGCCGCTTCCACCGTTGGCGGACCACGAAGCGTCGCGATTCCCTTGCATTTGTCAGCGAGGAAACAGCGACAAAAGTAAGAAGAGGAAAGAAGAAGAAGAAGAAGAAGAAGAAGAAGAAGAAGAAGAAGAAAGGGTTTAAGAAAAGCTTTGGCTTTGAGTATATATTATATATACGACGGCGAGAGTGAGTCCGTCGTCTCTCGATTAGCTATCGGAGGGTTAAGGAAGTCTCGGTTTTAGTTTCAATTTAGCAAACCGAGATTCAGATTTCGGAGGAGGAGAAGGAATATAACAAAAAACCAACACTTTATTTTGGGTTTAACTGGTTCAGGACAATTTCGTGTCGGTAAATTAAGGATTTTTTAGGGTTTCGAATTGGTCAAGGGTTTATTGTTTTTGGATTATGAATAACTAGGAGAATTTATATATTTAATTAAGTTAGGATTAGATCATGTCTGAATTCTAATATTATCATAAGAGCTAGGTTAATATTCATGCTATGCATGAGTTAAATTGTATTGAACAAAATTATTAATAATTAAATATATAATATATAATATAAATTGTCATTTATTTTTTCTTAATAAAACTATTGAATTGAAAGAAATAAAATTTATGGTTTGAAAATTGTCTTCTCTCTCGCGAGAGCTATCACTTTGTAACCC
>OVAO01001072.1:0-13381 GCA_900406285.1 Biscutella auriculata
ATCTAGTCATTTCGATTGAAATGTGTGCTATTTCAGTCAACTTCCCTAAAAATTATTGCATAATCAAATAATTCAAAGTTTTGACATCATGTCTAGTCATAAGATGGTATAAGGTTCCATATAATGTGAAATGTTGTCTACGGGAAACCATTAAAACCAAATAAAAAATTCAAGATTTCATTAAAAATTTGATGAAATCATAGTTCACATATTCATAAAACTTTAATTTAAATATAATTTGCGAATTCATAAACCAAATTTAACATAATCACCATTTATTTTGAAATTTTTTAACTATCATGAACTATGAAATTATTTTATTCCTTAAAAATAGAGAGGAGCGTTGAATTCAATGATTTCCCTTTTTGGGTAAGCTGACGTGAGTTCTTTTTGAATGAAATTATCCATTTCGAAGAAAAAACGAGGAAAAGACAATTATTTTACTTGTACTTGTACGACATATCTCAAAACTCACATACAATTATTCAAGAACTCTAGACTTCGTTCAATTATTGCAATTGTTCATAATCTGAGAATTGCAATTACTTGTCCTATTTTACTTTACTAAATGTATTTAATTTAATTTAATGTATGATATCACCTTGCATGCAACATATGATATATACCCATGCATCACTCAGTCAAATATATTAGTCTAGTTGTACATAATCTAGTTTTTAGTCATTACACACAGTTACCAAATCAATTAAATAAACCCAATTTAACACTCATCCCTTTTCATTTGTAGCGTTTTGTATCAAATCCGTCATTTAAGGAAATCAATTGCAGCCCATATTTAAAACCTACTTCATTAATTCAAGCAACCAACAGTCTAAGAGTAGTAGTCTAACTGTATCATCATTAGGCCGTTTGGAATATCCAACCAAAACTCTAGTCGCATCTTTTGAATCAAAATAAATATCTATTAAACTCACTTCTTCTTCTTATCTTCGTTAACTGCCTCCATTATCTTGTCTTCACCAAAACGGAAAAAACATTCAAAATGTTGTCCAAATGAGTTTCTTTAATGATCTACCCGACCATCTTCTCCAAGAAATATGTCTATGTGTCGCCGATAATGCGTTCTCTGATATTCGAAGTTTCGAACGAATGACAAAAGCCTTTAAAAATCACGCCGACTCTAAATACGCTCTCATGCGATGTTTGCTGGCTAAACTCCCTTATTCTCGAGCCCCTTATTCTATGTGGGATGCAAAACTGTTACGCATTTTTCTAAGTTACTTAGGAGATTTCACAGGTCTGGAAACATTGAAGCTTTGTACCGGACAAGACTACAAAACTACTTCTCCTGAAAAAATAGTGATAAAAGAAGAGAAAGAGGATTCAAACAGTTAGCAGACGCTGCAAGCAAAAGAAACAGTCAAGTGCAGTATGTTTGTGGGTAATCCTTCCGTGCAATTGTGGCAAATCGAAGCAAAATGGGTTTCGACATCTTATCATGTTTTATAAACCTCATGTTGTTACATACGATGGAGGAGACCGAAAATGTCCGGGAAAGTATCGAGGATGTTTTATGGATGGGTAGACCCATGGCGAGAGATCTCATAAGAATATATGTTCGTGATAGTTGCAATTGTGGTTACAACTTGTTACCGCGTGGTCGTTGTTGGGATGGTTATGGCGTTATGTCCGGCAAACTTATTTCTACTTCTACCCTATGTCACAATTGTTTATGGGACCGTGAAATTATGCTTTGTGTGTCCTTCAGTTGGTGAATTATGTTTATGCTTATGTTTCAGCGTTTATGATTACGTTTATGAAGTGATCAAGATACATTTGCTCATTAATGAAGAGATTGGTGTTTATCTCCTCTTGTTATAAGCATTTCTTTCTTTAATTTTGTGTTTTCTTGGTGATGTCTCTGTAATGTAGCAAAAAACGGAAAAAATATTTCGGTTATAACACAACATCTCTAAGTTGTACTAGTTGTCCAATTGTCATTCGAATTATTATCAACGCATCTCCTCAAATCTCGTAATTTCCTAGCTAAATGGATAAAATTGTGCTCATGAATGGCTAGACCAGTTGTCTAAGTTGTACCAGTTGTCCAGTTGTCGGTCGATTGTGCATTTTTGGTTGACGAAATTGAACAAAATTATGAAAATTCTGGAAAATTAGGGACAACCTGGATCGGAATTAGATGGTAACTACCGCTAGACGCGTTGGTGAGAGTAGGAGAGGTCATGGGAAAATTCTTTTTTTTATTAAGAAAGATAAATTTTCATTGTAATTGCATATTCATTTAAATGAAAAATGATACTGAGACCCACAAGGTGGCATTCAAGTTTGTAAACTTCTTTATTGTAGCATTTGAAATGTGCGCTCAAGTGATGGCCTGTACAAATGATTACAAAAATTTGTTTAACACATAAGTGATGAATTTATATAATAACAAATATTTGAAATTTATCGTATTCTAAATTATTTTCTAACAATCGAAAAAACTATCAGGTTTTAAGTTATAATATCTGGTTAGTATATAGGTCTGCATATAAATTTTGAAAGAAAGAAGAATGATGTAAGAAAAAATGGTCGTAATTAGGTAAGATAAGACATAATTAGTGATGCTCTCTTATAATTATTATTATTTTTATTGTAGTGCATAATCCAAACATCTTGAACTGCAAAACTTTGACTCCATAGAGCTGATTGTAACTTTTAAGTCCGGTTTAAAGCCAATATTAATTTTCGTTTTCGTCACTTTCTTTACTCTTTTTTATAATCTTTGTTATTCGGTTTTATCAACTAATAAGCGTGTTCATCACCCACCAAAACATTATAATGACTTGCATAAACCATACGTGTGGTTGGCTGATACATACCCATAGCCTTTTCTTGTAGCTTGACTTTGACTACCTTTCCTATAGCTTCAAAATATTATGAAACTTTTATGATAATAGGGTATCGAAGCTTCAAGTTTGGACTATTCGTTAACATGGTTATTACTAATTATGATTGTTAATAGTATTAGTTGTAGACTTGTAACATTATACGAACTTTACTAGTCTAAGCAAATTTAGATTTTAAATGGTTGATTTTTTTCATTGACATAATAGATAGGCTCAATCTTGAGCACAAGTTTGTCAAGCCTTGGTCATTTAGTGTTGTGTTGTGTTTTGTTTTTTACTTATTGTTGTTTGTTGGTGACATTAGTGTTGTTCTTTTTTTAAGAGTTAAAAATAATTTTTGTTTCTTGGCTTGTGTCTACTTTAAAACTCATGGGTGATACTACCTGTAGAATATGAATATGCAATCACGTAGTTAAAATACATCAGTTCTTTATGAACTCAACTTCATAACTCTCCTTTTGATTTTATCCTACAGAAGAAAAGTTAACAGAACCATATAAAGTGTTATATAGAAGAAAGAATGAACTGGTTACAAATAGAAGGAAGGAAGTCAACCATCTGATTCAAAAGAAAGTTGTAACATTATGAGTTTTAGACTATAACATATATGATAAATTGTATTTACAATATTCATATATAGTCCTTTGGATTCACATTTAGGTAATGATATATGAAAGACTATATCTCTTTTGGCCTACGTAAAAGATGGCGCTTTTTTAAGTGGAAGAAAATATAATATTCATTAAGTAAAAGTAGACCTAACTTTTATACTTATTGCAGAATATATGTTCCACACATTTCGTTTTCAGAACCTTTTTACACCACTTCTCATATATTCATGTATATCTCTGTTGGGCAGTTAAAAAAAATTTAAAAAGAGACATGATTAATAATAAAGATACTTGTTAAATAATATTTTTATCTTATATTTATGAAACTAGATCTTTCACATATTTTATTCATATAGTAACAAAAATAACTTTAACAAATGTTTATAGCAAAACTCGAACATTAAAATTAAGTAGACAAATAATGAATCTATTTTTTAGTTAGGTTTATTTAATTAACTAAATAATTATGGTAATCATATCAAATAAATTTGAATGCACGATTATCTTGTTTCTTCATCATCGATGCAATATTGCTCATCGAATTTGCAAATTAGAAGAGGTCTTAGAGCCAAATCGGAAGAAGTCGATCAAATTCGGTATAAACTATGTAATTGGAAGAAGTCCATCAAATTTACACTACAAGAAAACGTGATTTAGGACTACGTACGAAACCGCACATTTCTAGGACTCATCTACGACTCTGTGCCATTCCTTTGCAATTATGGTGTCATTCCTTTGCAAAACACGTAGTCGCACAGTAGTTGCAGATGTGCGACTACAACAGGGGACTCGCACATCTGCGTATAAAAATGTGACGTACAGTGTGTAGTCTCAGTATTTGCGACTATGGAGAAACTACGGGTTGTATTTATAGTACCATAGTCACAGTCAGAGTCGAAAAATGTCTGTAGTCGCTCTTTTGTGCAATAAAAAGTTGCACTATAGTAGCAAATTAGTCGCAAAAATGGTTAAAACACATTTAAATGTGAATTGGTAGGTGTATCTAAATTTTTCCACTCCTTTTGGAGTCACAAATGTTGTCACTAAAATTGGCTATATATACCCCATGAGCTTCATATTTTGCAAAGAATAAAAACTTATAGATAGTGATTAAAAGAGTGATTACAAATCCTTATTTTAATTGGAATTCGAGAGAGTGAATGTACCGAAGAATCGATGAGCGAACAAATAACATTTCCGCCGAGTTTATTGCAGGAGTTGAAGAATTCATGAATATGACAAGCAATCAGCCAATTGCACAAAGTAGCGAGAGTAAGTTTTACTCTCTTTGTAGTAGTTGCAAGAACAAAAAATTTCTTATGGCTCATAAAATTTCGAAACATCTGTATGGTAGAGGATTTATGCCAAATTGTTACATTTGGTATAAACATGTGGAGGAAACGAATTTTGATTTAGGAACAAGTTATAATAATGTCAATACCAATTATCAACCAAATTGTAGTGATCATGAAGCATATGTTGGTTATAATATGGATGATAGATATGTGGAGATGGTTCATTACACATTTAATGAAACTTAGTCTTTTATAACCAAGATGATCATATTAATGTTCACGGTTATCAAAACCTGGAAGAACCAAACGAGGAAGAACCAAACGAGGAGACAATAATTTTTTACAACATGTTGGAAGCAACAAAAAATCCATTGTATGATGGTATTCATGAAGGGGACTTGCAATTATCTTTAGCGGCTCAGTACATGAAGGGGATTTTAATATGACGGAAAATTTTGCCACACAAAAACAAAGTGATTGGTTCATAGTATGAGACAGCGAAACTGGTGCGAAATTTAGTTCTCCCATATACTACGATTGATGTGTGTATCGAAAATTGTATGATCTCGTGGAAAGAAGATGATAAATTGGATGAATATAATTTTCTTGAAGTACCTAGGTATAAGTGTAGTGATGGGCGAACAAAAATACCATATAGTCGTATGTGGTAGATAGATTAAAGAGAATGTATCAGACCAAGAAGAATACAAAAGCAATGAGATGGCATGCAGAACATGTGTCGGAGTATGGAACAATGATTCATCCATGAGATACAACGGAATGGAAAAATTTTCAGCATAGACATCCTCAATTTGCTGGAGAACCAAGAAATGTGTACCTAAGATTGTGCACAGATGGATATAATCTATTTGGTACGTCACAAAACCATTTTGCTATGGCAGGTGACTATGACTCCCAATAACTTGCCCCTAGATATGTGTATGAGTCCAAAATATTTACTTCTGACGATTTTGAATTCTGGGCCAAAGCATCCACGAGCAAGTCTTGAGGTTTTCCTCTGATCTCTCATTGATGAGTTAATAGAGTTTTGGTCTACTGGAGTTGAGGTGTACGATATATCAAGGAGACATAATTTTAACTTAAAAGCAGTACTCATGTGGACTTTCAGCATATGACATGCTCTCGGGATGAACGACACACAATAGATTATTATGTCCAAAATGCATAGAAGATACAAAGGCATTTCAACTTCCAAATGGAAGGAAGACGTGTTGGTTTGATTATCACCGACGATATCTTCCAATAGACTTGAAGAATAAAAAACATCTATATGTGGTGGGATAAATCCACCTAAATCCACGGAAGAATAAAAAAATAGGAAAGGGAAACACGCTTTGGATGATTATCCACCTGAATCTTTGACTGGTTCGCAAGTTTATTACGAGCGAATTATGCAAGTCAATCCGTGCAAAACATTTATATGTGGTGGGAAAGGTCACGAGGTAAAGAATTCATGATATTGTAAGACGCATCATGGGTACAAAGAAAGGATATTTTGGGAGTTTTCATACTAGATGGACTTAACTCTACGTCATAATCTTGATGTCATGTACACAGAGAAGAACTGCTTGGATAACATCTTGCATACCGCCACGAATGACAAAGACAAATAAAAAGACGCAAACAAAGCGAGAATGAATTTTGCACAATTCTATTCAAGGAAAGAGTTGCAACTAGATTCTCGTGAAAGAGCTCATCTTCCTATATTTTGATTGTCTCAGTTAACAGGGAACACGTATTGGAATGTGTCAAAAATAAAGTCGGATTCCCGGATGACTTTGCCTCTGACCTAGCTAGTTATGTAGATATGGATAAAGGGAATTTTTCAAGTATGAAGAGTCACAACTATCATGTATTTATGGAACGGTTGGTTCTATTTATATTTGTAGAACTCTTACCAAGAAACATACATCTTGCTCTATCAGGTACGTATATTTAATATAATTCATTTTTCATTAGTATTAATATATATTTCTCATGTTTAAAATAATACTGAACAAATTTTGTTTTATTGACTAAGCATAGAAAGCTTTTTCCTAGACTTGTGTTCAAGATCTCTACAACCAAACACTAGTAAAAACCTGCACATAGCCACGGAATTTCCCACGAATTTTTTCACGGCTAAAATACCCACGAATATCCCACGAAAACCCACGAAAACAATTCGTTGGTTTTTCGTGGCTAGTCGTGGGAAAAACCCCACAAATTTCCCCCGAAATATGGTCGTGGCTAAAATAGCGACAAATTAACCGAGAAATATGGTCTTGGCTAATATAACCACGAACTAACCATGAAATTTGGTCGTGGCTAATATAACCCCAACTTTCCCACGAAATGTGTTCTTGGCTAAATAAAAATAGCCACGAATTTCCCATGAAAAATGTTCATGGCTAATTTTTTTTAAAAAACTAAAACCCTAAACCCTATACCCTATACTCTAAACTCATACACTTTTTAACCATTAATTCAAAACTCTAAACTAAAAACTAAAACTCAAACCTTTAACTACAAACTCTAAATTCAAAACTTTAAACTCTAAACTCTAAATCATATATTTTAAACCCTAAATGAAAAATCCAAAATTAGAAACACTAAATTTAAAATCATATATTCTAAACTTTAAAACTCTAACTCTTGAATAAACTCTAAATCCTAAACCACAAAATAATAAAATGAAACGAAAAATATAAAACAAATTATAGATATACTCTAAACCCTATACTCTAAACTCATAATTCTAACTATTAACTCAAAACTCAAAACTAAAAACTAAAAACATAAAACCCATGGTAGTGGTTGCTAAAATATTATATTATAGTGCTTCTAAAATAGAACATCAAAGTCGCAGTGGTCCAGTGGCCACAACATATACCTATGGTACATCCACCCATGGTTCGAATCACTTGAGATGCAATTGTGTGATTTAATTCACAATTCCCCTAAGAAGCGGTGGAGGTAGCTGGCGGCAAACGCGACGACGTAGGGTCAAACGGAGGCAGCGACGGAGGCGACGACAACGACGTAGGATCGACCGGCGATGGCGGCGGAGGTCACTGGCGGTGAGATTTTTTTTTAGTCACGAATAGTTTCATGGTTAATTTGTGGCTAGGTACCCACAAATGTTTTCTTGGCTAATTCGTGGCTAGCTACCCACGAATTTTTTTGTTGGTAATATGTGGCTAGCTACCCACGAATTAGCCAGGAACTTAGTTACCGACGGGGCTATACCCACGAATTTTTAATGAATTCAATATTTTAATGAATATTAAAAGTATTATTGAATTTTATAATTTTATCAATTTTAGAATGATAAATGAATTTAAAATGATTCTATAATCATTACAATATATACGTAATTTTAATAAAGTTTTAAGGTTAGATTGTGAGAAGGCGTTTTAGGTCGTGCCATCTCGTCCCTATTGAAGGTCAAATTCGGCGATCCTTATTATAGTTGGACTGTAACCCCTTCGGGAGTCCATAACCGTTATTTCTACCAATTCACGGTATGTTCTAATTTTTTTAATAAAATTAATTACTTTTGAATTATATTTACAGTTTTAATAAAAAAAGTTTTATTATATATACCAATCCTATATTTGTGATATATATATCACTAGATTAATGCGTCAAGAGTGTTACAAGGTTTGCATCCGTCGGATGAAAGGAAATTTCTCCCGGGTGAAGAGAGAAGTGAAACGCTCGAGGTGGATTCGGGTGTCCTTGTGGAATACTATGTGCCAACACTGGGACACCGAGGAGTCTCGTGAGAGGAGCACCAATGCGTCTAACTCTTAGAATTCGAAATGAGATGGACTCAATGTTCATAAACACTTGTGCGGCCAAAAATCCTATTTGCGTGTTATACAAGAATTGGTAAGTAGTTTTAAATGTTTTTAATATATTGTTAATCAATTAGTCGCGTGTAAAAGGAAAATCGGTTCATATCGTTGAAATGTTCCACAAGACCCATACAAGGCCAGACGAGACATATGTGGATTTAAAGGCTTAGAAGGTAAGCAAGAACTTTGATAAGGTCGTAACAGAGAAAGTGTCTCGGATGGATCCCGCTGAAGCGTCAGATGACATGTTTCAAGCTGCATAGCTCAGCCAACTGAGTTACTAAAATCTTTAATTCTTTTAATTTTATTGTTATAATTAATAGTTTTAAATATCTTTTTAAGTGTACTGACATGCATGCATTGTTGTTGACTGCTTCTGTCTACGACCCGCCATACTAGTTTTATTTTGATTATTAAGTTCTCATTGTTTGTTTTCGTTTCTACTATAGATGAAACAAATGCAGTTCTATGTGGTATGTGGTATGTGGTTCAACTAAAAGACTAAATGAAAATTTGTGGTGGATAACACAAAGTTGGCTTGTACTTCATTTGAAATTGAGTAACACTCTTGAAGATATTAGACCGACGGTTTCAAAAGACTATGGTATGGACCAAAGTATGTTTGATGTAGAAATAAACTACTTTTTGTTTGATTGGGTCGGTACATTTAAATCTCCTCCGGTTAGTGGCATGAACGATCGACAAGTGCATTATTTGGTTCAGTGATATGTTGTCGTTTAGCCGATTTTATGATTCGTTTTTGTTCATTTCTTGTTAGTTTAGCTCGCATTTAGAGTCCTTTAGGTTGCATTGCACGTCATTTTCATGTTTCAGGTGTTGAACCTAGCTACAAGTGGAAATCGGAGCAACTTGGAGTTTTTTGGAGTGTAAAGGAGAGTTTAGCCAAATCTCGTCGAATCTTTACCAGTCAGACCAGACCGGGACTCAGACCAATCTTCGAAGACTCAATCCCGAAGAAGTAGACCGATCAGTTTCACTAGAATCCAGACCGGGACGCTATTCGCACATCATATACCGGTCTCTTCTCACCGATACTCAGACCGGTACACGATCCGCCGAAATTAGACCGGCCAAGACTCATTTTCTCCCCCTCCGATCTATCTCACCCGAGGCTCATACCAGGTTGTATACCGGTCAACCACAAACCGGTCCATATCAGACGTCCAACCATCTCGGGCACGCCATCTAGACTCGGACCGGTCTAGCTGACTGGTCCACTTGCGCCAGCGAGATTAAAGAGTAGGGTTTTAGAGTTTTGTGGGAGAGAGTAAACTACTCTCTTATGAACCATATCTCATTATCTAGATCTTGTTCTAACTCTTGGTTTTTAAGCTTGGTTTTCCATATTCTCTCTTGATCTTGTTGAAAATCTTGGATCTCTTGTAAGGATTTGGTTTATATATTGCAATTTCATTCTATCTTTTGATTGTTAATCATGATTGAGCAAGTTTCTCTCTTGAGATTTTGTGCTCAGATCATGAGTGAGTAGTCAATCTCTAGGTGGTTAGCTTGGCAGATTAGGGTGATTAGGGTGATTAGGGTTTATATTATGATACTTAGGGTTTAATTTTCAAGTATCTTCATGTATTTGGTGAGTTTAAGACTTGCTTAGGTGTAGCTAACTTAATCATGATGTTAGGGGTTTTATGCCCGGAAGGTGTTTGATAAAATTCTTGAAAGAACCAATTGAATGCTAAGTGAGGCCTAACCAAGGGATTGTGCTAGTATTACTTAGTAGTTGTATAGGCTAGAGTTTATTGCTCATTAATTGTGTGTTTAGTCAAGGAATTGTTCAAACCCATGATTAGTGAAGGGGTTTTCACCAAGGGATTGGGTTAACCTTCTTTAGATAGATTTTAGACTAAGGATTAGCATTTGAATGTTAGAAATGAGTAGATTAGTTGCAGTCATAATCACCCGAATCAATTACCATAGCTTGACCGCCTAGTTCCTTCTTATAATCTTCTAATTCGTAATCGTTGACTTTTTATTGACTTGAGTTTACTTCTTTGTTTTAATGCTATTTTCTTATGTTTCAATTAGATCTTGCTAAGCGACAAACAATCATCTATATTTTACCTAGACTTAGTGATCTCGTTATAGATTTATTACGTAATCAACCCCGACTTTGGTTCGATAAAACCTCGGGTCAATATCCATTATACTACATTGATAACCCTAGGATTTAGTCTCTCATTAGGTAATAGTGAAGAGGCTAAATTCCTATTTATCAATTGGCGTCGTTGCCATTGTCGGGACGTTGGATTGCCATTTCTTCTTTGAGATTGCCAAGGACTTGGTTCCTTCTTTGTTACAAGTTACTAACTTTTTTTCAATCTCTACTCTCTTTTCTCAGGTGCATGAACACTAGGTCCCAAGCTCCAAACAACCTCGTGCCCATCCCCGAGAACCTTACCACTTTTGAACAGAACAACTCAAGAGTTAGACGTGAAGCTCATCAGTTGAACGGATGGCCGAAGAAAGATCCCAAGCCAATCCTCAGGTTCCTAGAACCATAGGAGAAATAAACGAACCCCGAACTCACGACGCTAGGGCCGGCATTCAAGCCCCACTGGTCGAAGCAAATAATTTCGAGATCAAGACTAGCATGCTCGGCTTGATCTCCAACAACCAATTTTTCAACTTCCCGAAAGAGAACCCAATCGCACATCTCGATGATTTTGACAAGATATGTGGGACAATGAAGATAAACGGTGTAAGCGAGGATGCTAACAAGCTTAGATTGTTCACTTTCTAGCTTGGCGGCTATGCCAAAGCATGGGAACAAGGTATCGCTCTCGGCTCCATTACAACTTGGGCCGCTTGCAAGAAAGCTTTCCTCATGAACTTCTTCACGCCTTCTCGCACAAACAAGCTTAAGTGTGACATCTCCACATTCAAGCAACAACCAATGGAATCCCTTATTGAAGCATGGACGTGATTCAAGAAATACACTCATGATTTCCCTCATCACGGATTCAACCCAGAGGCTTTACTCGGGCTATTCCACCAAGGTCTCCGACAAGATTACAAAATGATGCTCCACACGGCTAGTGGTGGAAGCTTTTTCTCAAAGCACTATGACGATGTAGTCGCTTTGATAGAGCGTTTGGGTCAAAGTGATGCTTCATATGGAGGTGATTATGACCGCTCAATTCCAGAACCCGCGGGAACCAAAAACACCACCTTCAAAGCCGAATTGAAGTCTCTCAATGAAAAACTCGACAAAGTGCTCAACTCTCAATAAGCTCATGTCAATGTGGTGGGTGTAGATGAGGAGAACGGTCTTGCGGACTTCCAAAATGAGGAAGTTCATTATGTTGGCAATCAAGGGTATGAACGAAACAATTATCAATACAACCCCAACAACAACCCGCTCCTCTCTTACCAAAACAACAACGTAGCAAATCCTCAAGACCAAGTCTATCCGCAACAAAAACAAAGTTTCCCAAATCAACAACAAAGAAAGAACTACCATCAACAAGGTCAACAACGTCCTCCTTTTCAACCAACAAATCCACCAGGCTNTGTCTATCCGCAACAAAAACAAAGTTTCCCAAATCAACAACAAAGAAACAACTACCATCAACAAGGTCAACAACGTCCTCCTTTTCAACCAACAAATCCACCAGGCTATACTTCCTTCCAATCCGGGCAATCCTCCAATGACCAAACTATCCGAATGTTGAAGCAAATTCTAGAGGGTACAACAAAAAACGCCATTGACTTTGGAACTTCAAGAAGGAGATCCATTCCAAAGTGGATCATATGTATTCAGATTTGAATTCCAAGTTTGACTCACTATCTTCTCATGTAAAGACATTGGACAACCAAGTTGGTCAAGTCACCTCTTATACAACTCGACAACCGGGCACTCTTCTGGGTAAAGGTGTCTCTCCCTCTCACGAGTTTGTAAACGTGATATCATCTATTGTTCTCATTGAGGACAATGAGAAATTATAGGAGGGGTAGTTCTTCCCAATGACAAGACAAACACCGAAGCCACTACAACAATCAAGGAAGAGTTGGAAGTATACAAACCGAAACTGTCTTTCCCGGGTAGTTTTAAAGAAAAGGCAAGAGGAATCCATTGAAAGCTTTAGGATCGTGGAAGAACATATGCCCCAAGTAGCTGCTCTCTTGGCAAGCCCAACAGTCTCTCAAAACATCAAATACCGACTCCATCAACAGCTCAAAATCATTGATGAGCAAAAGAGGACCTTGCTTCCGGAGATATACGCCACCAACGACCAACCTTTGAATGATCCAGCAACAAAGGCGGATCCAGGAAGTTTTACAATTCCTTGCACGCTTAACTAAATTTCTTTGGATAATTGTTTATGTGATCTTGGTGCGATGTTGTGTCGCTGTCCATTGTTAACCGCCTTGGTTATTCTTCCTTTGCTCCATGTAAGATTACTGTTATCCTAGCCGACACATCAATGAGACAACCCAAAGGAAAGCTCGACAACCTCCCGATCATGCTTAGAGGAATCAAAGTTCCAACTGATTTTGTGGTATTGAAAACTGAAGGGAAAGGTGTTGAACAGTTAGTACTCGGTAGACCATTTTTGGCCGCTACGCGAGCCGACATTAGCATGAAGCACGACGCTATCACGCTAGACCTTAAGGATCACGGTCTTAAAGTCTATAAGCCAAGAGCCTTATCCGATAAAGAGAAAGATGAAATGAATGTCCTGGTGTTAAGCGACGAGGAGTGGGAA
>OVAO01001073.1:0-16583 GCA_900406285.1 Biscutella auriculata
ACCTGTGTAACCGACCATGTCTAACCATTGGCATGACAAAGGCAAGGGAAGTCGTGAGGGGGATGCCCAAGCGCCTAGGGTCCCCCTCGCCAACGCGATTTATGAACATACCAAATGTAGTCCAATTATCAAACCAAAAGGAGGCAGAGGTACCTGTACCAATTTCCCAGCGCATAAAAGTGAGAGCCAGAGGTCGAAGTTTGAGAAGTTTATCCCAAATCCAGGAACCCTAACTAGGAGTGGTTGTCTAGAAAGAGCCTTCCCTAATGAGATACTCCTTGACTCAATTGACCCACATAGAGTGAGGCGTGGAGAACAACAGCAAAATCAGACGCAAACCCTGGAAAATATAAGAATCCCGAAAGGATCTCAAGCCTAGACCGCCCTCAACAAGAGGAGTACAAACATCCTTCCACACAACCTTAGCCCTCCTAGGGTTAAGGTCGGGACCTGGCCATAGAAATGCACAACATAATCTGTATATCTCAAGAATACACCGCCGAGGCAGAGGGAAGGCTGCACTCCAAAAGATTATAACTCTAGAGAGAACCGATGGGACCAGCTTCCAGCACCTTGCAGAAGACAGAAAACGAACCGGTCAGCTTTCTATGCGTTGACGGAACTTACCCAACAATAGCTCGCAGTCGTGAATAGTCAAGCAATGAGTAGTGAGAGGCATCCCCAAGTAACGGACGGGGAGAGAGTCTAGTGTGAAAAGAAAGTGCATGCTGATTTCAGACTTGTATATCGTAGATACCCCAACTAAGTACAAGTCTGATTTTTCCAAGCTCAACCGAAGACCTGATATATGTGCAAAATAATCAAACACATCAACAATACCTTGTATCAATCAAATGTGTCATCCGAGAAAATCATGATATCATCCGTAAAAGACATATGCATAATACCCAAAAGTTCACAACGCGAGTGATAACCAAAACCACCAAAACCCGCCGCACGATCCAGAAGTCGAGATGAGAACATTCATGCATATAACAAATAGATAAAGGGAGAGACAACAACTCTGCCTGATACTCCGCGTACTCTGGAAAAATCCACAAAGCTCACCATTGACCTGAACAGAAAAAGGAAGTTGTTTGAATGCATCGAGCAATCCAACCAACAAAAACCTCTAGGACCTCATTTGCGCGCATGATGGAGATAATGAAGCCCCATTAGACAAAATCGAAAGCTTTAGTGATATCGATCTTGAGAGCACATCTGGGAGTGATATTCTGGAGGTGGTAACCTTTGACCTACTCAGTGGAAAGTAAGACGTTCTCCAGTAAAAGTTGCCCTTAAGAAACGCAGTCTGATTTGGAGCAATAAACTCAGGTAGTAAACCCAGGAGGCGATTGGCAAGAATTTTCGAAATGACTTTATAATGATGTTGCAGCAGGAAATTGGTCTATAATCCTTTATCATAACCATGCTCGTGCGCTTAGGTATGAAGGCTAGAATTCTCGTGTTGACACCCTTTAGAAGGTAACCTGTTGCAAAAAAAGACTGCACAACAATAACAAAATCAACACCCAAAAACGACCAATCACCCTTAAAGAATTTCGGGGTGAAACCATCAAGACAAGGGGATTTGTTCTCAGGCATCTAGAATAGAACATGTTTGATCTCCTCAGGAGTGATTTTGGCAACCATAGAGCTACCTGTATCCTGAGAGCAACGAAATGGGATCAGATTCTGCAAGTCAACAATATGTACCTCAAAGAACCCTTATGTGTGTCTGCACAACAGAGTCTTACAGAAAGACACCGCTTCATGTGGAATAGCAGATGGTTCGAACAAGTCAGTCCCTGATGTAGTGCGCACCATGCGATAGAGTTTCGAGCAGCCCTAGCCTGAGCAACCTTATGGAATTATTTGGTGTTCCATAAATCAGCATAATCTCCCACAATCTAAATTCTAAAGTTTTAAAAAATCTTAGCTTTTATGGACTAATTTCACAAAATAGTATAATTTCAGAAAATATAAAACTTTACTGTTTTACAAAATATTTGAATTCTTATGAATTATTTTCAAACAAATCAACATGATTTCCCACAATACAAAATCACAACGTTTTACAAAATCTCTTAGCTATGTGCACTATTACCCAATAAATTAGCATATATTTTCAATTTACAAAATACTAGCGTTTTACAAAATCTCTTAATTTCCGTGTTTCCCGAAATAATAAATCTAGCATTATAATAAATAACTTCATGTACTATTATCCCTCAAATCAAAATAATTTTATTAAATACAAATTCTTGTGTTTTGAAAATACTCTCAGTTTTAGTGGATTATTACTCACCAAACCATCATATTTTCTCAAAAATTAAAATTATAGCGTTTTAAAAAATCTCTTAAGTTTCATGGACGATTCACATAATTTCACAAAATACAAAATTCTAACATTTTACAAGATCTTTCAGTTTTCATGTTTTACTACCCACCAAATCATTCTAATTTCTCAAGATGCGAAATTCTAGTGTTTTACAAAATCTCTCAATTTTTGTAGTATTATCCACCAAACAAGCGTAATTTCCCAAAAATACATAAGTCTATCATTTTTCAAAATCTCTCAATTTTCATAGAGTGTTACCAAATTAGCATAATTTCTCAAAATTCAAAATTTAGTGCTTTACAAAATCTCTTAATTTAAGCGTACTATTATCCACCAAATAAGAATAATTTCCCAAAATACATAATTCTAGCGTATTACAAAATTCTTCAATTTTTGTGGACTATTATCTACCAAATTATCATAATTTTCAAAATATAAAATTCTAGTGTTTTACAAATATAAAAGTTTACTGTTTCACAAAATATTTACCGAATTTCAAAATTCTAGGGTTTTACAAAATCTCTCAAATTTTATGGACTACTACCCACCAAATCAAGATAATTCTCCAAAATCCAAAAAGTAGTAATTTAAAAAATATCTCAATTTTTGTGGACTATTATTTACAAAATCAACATAATTTCTCAAAATACAAAATTCTAGCATTTTACAAATCTCTTGAATTCCATGGGATATTATCCACCAAATTAGTATAATTTCCTAAATACAAAAGTTTAGTGTTTTACAAAAAAATTGTTTGTGGACCATAACCCAAAAATATCATATTAAATAAATTACAAAATTTGATTTTACTCAATCTCTTAATTTTCATAGATTAACCCACTAAATCATCATAATTTCACAAAATACAAAATTCTAACATTTTACAAGATTTCTCAATTTTCATAGACTTATAAAATAAAAAAATTACAAAATTCTAGCATTTAAAAAAACTCAAAATCTTCATGGACTATTAGTATCCACGAAATAAGCATATTTTCCTAAAATAAAAAGAAATCTAGCATTTTATAAAATCTCTTAGTTTTCGGTGGACTATTTTCCACCAAATTAACATAATTTCCTAAATTGAATATTCTACCTATTTACAAAATCTCTCAATTTTCATGGAATACTACCCAACAAATCAGCATAAATTTCCAAAATAAAAAATTTTAACGTTTTACAAAATCTCTCATTTTTGAACTATTATCTAGCAAATTAACTTAATTTCCAAAAACTTAAATTCTAGCGTTTACAAATCTATCAAATTTTATGAGCTATTATCACCAAACTCTCGTAATTTCATAAAATTATTTTTTAGCGTTTTATAAAATCTTATAATTTTCATGGACTATTAACCACTAGAAAATTTAATTTTTTAAATTCAAAATTTTATCATTTTTAAAAATCAACATAATTTCAAAAATATAAAACTTTAGCGTTTTATGAAATTGCAGCCTTAATGGACCATATCCACCAAATGATAATAATTTCACAACACACAAAACTTTAGTGTTTACAAAATATTTCAATATTTATGGACTATTAACAAATTAGTATAATTCCCCAAAATCTCAATACATTTGTTGTTTATGATCCACAAAATTAGCATATTTTCCCGAAGTAAAAATTCTTGAGTTTTACAAATCTCTCAATTTTCATGGAGTATTATAAATCATAACAACATGATTTCCAAAAATATAAAATTCTAAATTTTTACAAAACCTCGAAGTTTTCATGGACTAATTCCTACCAAACCAATATTATTTTCCAAAAATTAAAGTTTTAGCATTTTACAATATATCTTAGTTTATGTGGACTATTAAATAAAAAATAAGCCTAAATTCTCAAAATATAAAATTCTAACATTTTATAAATCTCTAAAATTACATGGAATATTACCCACCAAATGAGCACAATTCCTCAAAATTCAAAATTCTAGCGTTTTACAAAAATTGAAATTCAGCATAATTTCCCGAAATTTAAATTCTAGCCTTTAAAAAAATCTTTCAAATTTTATGAATTTTATTTTTAAAAAAATCAAAATTAAAATTCTAGTATTTTACAAAATCTTTAAATATTTAGGGACTATTTTTGTTTGTCAACATTTGGACACTATTATCCACCAAATAAACATAATTAATATTTTAAAATAATAAACACTAATGTTTTATGAAAACTCCCAACTTTTATAGACTTATTATTGAGAGTTCCCCAAAATATAAAGACACTTTGAAACTTAGAAGAGAGATTCTGGAAATTCGGTGTATTCAATCGATCATGTACATGAATATATATATACAGACACTTTACTCTAACTGAGCCCCTAATCTTATGTAACAAGAAAGCATATGCTAACAGATAGGGATGTTGTCTAGGGTTACCCTACCTTAAAATTACCCTAGTTCATATTACCCTAAACTACCCTAGTGTTAATAGGGTTACCCTAAAAAAACCCTGAAGTTTAAGGGTACCCTAATTTCAGTTATTAAATGAATAGATTCATGTTTTATAATTTAGTAACAGAAAGACATATGTACAACAAATTATATAGTTTCTCCTAACAACTAAACCAAGAGACATCCACGAGACAAACCAAACCAAACCAAATTAGATCCGGTTCAATGTTGAGCTCACTCCAATACACTTCTTGTTTCAATTTTTTTTTTTTGTAGAATAGAAACAAGAACAAACACAAGAGTTGAGAACCTCATATTAGGAAGATGTCGCCAAGATATATAAGGCGCCCAAGATATATAAGGCGCCCAAGAAGACGTCGATATGATGTTGGATCTGTAAGTAACAGTGATGTCGAGACTGCCAATTTGTTATTCTGCTCAAGTGGAAATGTAGCAGGTTTTGCATCCGTAAGGCATGTGTCTTTGATAAGATCCATCACATATTTTCGCTGGCACAGATAAATACTAGATGCATTTCTGCCACTTCAATTCCTAAAAAAGTATTTCAAATGCCCATGGTCTTTCATATGAAAGCAAGAAGACAGATAGTCTTTAAATCAATCGATGTCTGCATTTGTACTCCCAGTAATAATAAGGTCGTCTACATAGATTAAAATATGCAGTCGAACCTGATCCTTTTCATAAGTAAACAAATAATAGTCTCCCAAAGATTGAACAAATCCATAAACCAGTAGTGCTTGCGAAAGCTTGGCAAACCAACATCGGGGAGCTTGCTTAAGCCCATAAATCGACTTCTTCAAACGACACACTTTCTGCTTGTTTGAGTTCCGAAAACCAGGTGGAAGATGCATGTAGACTTCTTCGTCTAATTCTCCATGCAAAAATGCATTATAAACATCCATGTGATGCACATCTCATCCTAATTTAACAGTAGTATCCAAAAACAGTCTCACCGTGCCCATCTTCGCGACTGGTGAAAAAATTTCTCCATAATCTTCTACTTCGACCTGATTGTTTCCCAAAGCAACAAGCCTTGCTTTATACCTTTCAATATCACCATCAGAATGAAATTTCACCTTATATACCCATTGGCATCCAATGGCTTTCTTACCAGGTGGTAAGTCAACAATCTGCCATGTTTCATTATCAATCAATGCTTGATACTCTGCACTCATAGCTTGTCGCCACTTCTCCTGTGCTATAGCTTGTCAAAACGATGATGACTCAACTGTCCCAAGAACAACAACCACAAATGCATTATGTAATGCAGAGAAACGATGTGTATCATCATAGTTAGTGATCGGATATGGTGACTGTGACAATTTCAGTTTCTTGCTGTCACAAGAATTCACAACAAAATTCTTTAACGTGACTGGTCTTTGTTTATTGCGATGGCCTCTACCAAGCAAAACATCGGGCGAAACTGCATTATGCTCTGCAACAGGTGCTGAAGATGGCACAACACTAACTGGATCAGTCGTAGTCCTATCCAAATTTTCTGAAAGTGAAGCTGAAACTGCAACAGGTTTTGCGATGATTTCTGTCAAAGTTTCAGAAGAATCTGGAGAAGGAATGATGGGCAACGCAAGAGGAGTATTATCGTTTCTAACATTAACAGTAGGAGATCGTTGTGTAGTGATGTTTCTTCATCAAACACAGTACCCATAGGTTGCCACAATTGTTGTATTTCATTACTATCAGATTGTGGTGGTAGCTTAGCAAAAGGAAATTCCTTCTCTGAAAATGTAACATCACGAGAGACAAAGAATTCTAATGTCTCTAGATCAAATAAACGCCAGCCCTTAACGCCATGAGGGTAGCCCAAAAAGGCACACTTTCGAGTACGTGACGCAAACTTGTCACCACCTCTTTTCATGTTATGCGCATAACATAAGCTGCCGAATACTCTCAGGTGTTCTAGCCTTGGAGGTTGTTCAAACAATCGTTCATACGGTGTTATATTCCCTATAACAACACTTGGTGTTCTATTAATCAAATATGCTGCAGTGAGTACGCTTTCTCCCCAAAATTTGATTGGTAAGTCAGATTGAAAGAGTAACGCCCTTGCAACATTTAGAATGTGCTTGTGCTTTCTTTCTACCCTTCCGTTTTGTTGTGGTGTTCCCACACAAGATCGTTCATGTTCAATTCCATTTTGTCGAAAGAAAGATGTGAGACTCATAAATTTTGTACCATTATCAGATCGTACTATTTTTATCTCTTTGTTAAACTGTCTTTTAGCAAGATTAAAGAAGTTTTTTCATATGCATCGAAACTTCACTCTTATCAGCTAACAAATATAGCCAAACTCCTCTGGAGAAGTCATATACAATTGTCATAAAGTACCTTGCTCCTGAATGAGCAGGTATTCGATATGGTGTCCAAAGATCAACATGGATAAGATCAAATATTGCAGTAGTCTTATTCAAACTCAATGGAAAAGAAACTCTAGTTTGTTTAGCGCGGAGACATGTATCGCACGCTTTATTCGAAAAACCAGAAGCAACAGAACTCGAAACATTGGGTAGAAGTCCTATTATTTTCGCAGATGGATGGCCTAATCGGTTATGCCACAGTTCAAAGATTTCATCCTTCTTCACTGTAACAGCAGCTGCGACCTCTGCACCACAAAAATGATAGGTACCTCCAACCCTTTCACCCGCTCCAATCACTGTCTTCGAATTGCGGTCCTGAACCACAAGAATCTATCAGACATATGTACCACGCATCTATTCTCATCAATCAACTGAACCACTAAAATGAGATTTGACTTCAATTCCTTTACAAAGAACACTGATTTCAGTACCAAATCAGGACCTAATCGTACTAAACCCTCATATCGTGAGACCTGTTGTCTACCATCTGCCATGACTACTAAAATTGGTTCCATCTCCTTTATATTCGATAATGCATCATAATTTCCAGTTAAATGATGCGTCGCCTTTGTATCCAAAATCCAGGGAGAAGAAATACACGTACCAGTCAAGTTTTCGGATGAAGATGCTTGCCCGCATTGTTAATAGACTTGATGGCCCGCCATTGTTGATCTGTTAATCCAGTGACTCCTCCACGATCATGACCTGTGAGTACATGATTTGCACGCTCATGATCAGCTTCAAGATTTGGGACATAGACTTGATTCACAGACATTGATTGTCCGCGGCCTTTAATGAATCCCACAGCTCTACCTCTTCCTTGCCCAGATCGACAACGTGGTCTGTCTCCCCACCATTCGAGGTAACCGATCACAGCAAAGCATTTATCCGAAGTATGCCCGCTCATGTTGCAACTTTTGCAAAACAGACTCCGATCATCAGTTCTGTTTCTAGGAGTAGTAACATCAGCAAACGCGGTGATCACTGTTCGTTCTTTTCCGCCAACACGAAGGTCCTCCTCTTGTCGGACTATGTTGTACACTTCCTCTAAGGGTTGTACTGGAACGCGTGCAACCAAGCTGGATCACACTCCTCTGAAGTGATCGTCCAATCCAAAGAGAAATTGGTGCACTTTATCCTCTTCTAGATCTGTTTCCTGAGCCAAACCGAGATCACACGTTCATAAAACACACTTACAGAGTCTTATAGGTCGATAAGTAGAGAGACTGTCCCATATGCGATTCAATCTTCCATAGTAGGATTCAACAGATAATCCTTTCTGCTTACAACTAACAAGCTCGGTCTTGAGCTGCTGGATTCTCGGTCCATTCATCACTGAGAATCGTCTTTTCAAGTGCTCCCAGAGATCTTGAGCAACGTCTCTGTGAGAGACTGTTGAACGAAGGCCGTGTTGAATAGTCATTCGAATCCACGAGATCAAAAAAGCTTGAATAGTCCACCAATCTTCATGATCAGCCGATCCTTCTGGTGGTTTACGTAATGATCCATCCAAAAACCCAAACTTCTTACGCGACGTGAGCGTTGTCTTTATTCCCATCGCCCACTCATCATAGTTCATCGCTTTCAACAGTGGGTGTAAGATAACAGCACCAGGGTTATCAGCGACAGTGAGATCGTATGGAGAAATCGTTCTCCTGAGTTCAACGGTGGGTGCAACAACTGGTGTAGTCGTTGGAGGGGTCGGGGGTGTCGGAGGTATCGGGGTTCCATCACTTTGGTTACTGTCGGCCATTGTAAGTCATTTTTCGTGATTCTCTACAAAAAAAGTTCAGGCTCTGATACCATGAAACTTAGAAGAGAGATTGTGGAAATTATGTGTATTCAATCGATCATGTACATGAATATATATATATACTAGGCCTGGACATAAAACCCGAACCCGAAAGGTAACCCGATAACCGACCCGAAAAAATCTGGTTTGGGTAAAAAAAAAGTGGCTTAAACCCGATCGGGTTCAATTCGGATGGCAATTTTGTTTTTGGTCCGGTCTGGGTAAAACCCGATACCCGAATTACAACCCGATTACCCGAAATATTTAACATCCGACAACACAGTTATTCGGGTTATTGAGGTTTTCAGGTAAAAAACCGTAATTATTCGGGTAAAAAACCGAACCTAAAATGACAAAACCGAACCCGACCCAAAATTTGTATCGATTCGAGTTTATTTATACATGTTTTATACAGGTTTTCGGGTTTTATTCAGTTTTTCGGGTTTTCGGGTAAAAAACCCCGAAATTTTCGGGTCCCGATTAAACCCGCCACGTTTTTGGGTCAAGTTCAGCAGGCAAAAACCCGCCCGAACCCGACCCGAAATTTTTAGAAAACCGAATGGGTTAATATCTCTTGGAAAAAAAACCGCAAATCCAATTGGGTTTAGCTCGAACCTGATTCGGGTACCCGAATGTCCAGGCCTAATATATACAGACCCTTTACTCTAACTGAGCCCCTAATCTTATGTAACAAGAAAGCATATGCTAACATAAAGACATATGTATAACAAATAATATAGATTCTCCTAACAACTAAACCAAGAGACATCCACGAGACAAACCAAACCAAATTAGACCCGGTTCAATGTTGAGCTCACTCCAATACACTTCTTGTTTCAATTTTTTTTTTTGTTGTAGAATAGAAACAAGAACAAACACAAGAGTTGAGAACCTCATATTAGGAATTAATACCATACATCGGTAGTTGGAAGAGATTATAAGCAATATATATAGGATATGAGTCAATTCATTCATAGCCAATTGGTTTTGAGTTGAAAGTTCATAGAACTTAACATGATATTAGAGTCTGATCCAAACGACCCAACTTGATCTATCGTTGCGAACCAAAAATTGTCCATCGATCCTTGCCCGAAGTTCTGAGATCTATGGCCAGAAGAATGATCATCTCGAGGGGGTATTAGAGATTAATATCCCACATTGATAATTGGAAATGATCATAAGCAATATATAAGAGATATGAGTCAATTCACTCAGAACCAATTGATTTTGAGTTGGAAATCCATAGAACTTAGCACCTCAAAACATGACGAACAGAACAATCGTACTCACGCCTCTTCTAATGAGGTATTGGCTACGATATCCCTTGTCACTAACACTCTTCTAACGTAAACCTCTTCCCCATCAGCTTGTTTATATGTAGTTGTAGCCTGTAGGAAGCGGAACAAGCCACAATGCAGAGTCAGTAAGAAAGAACAAACATCTCAAGGAGAAACAAAATGATTGAAAGAAAATAGTGATGTGGTAAAACCCTTTCATAAATTCGTCAACTTGAAGACTTTTTTTTGTACATAAAATAAGACGTATGGAGTAAAACGCTTGAGATAGAGGGAAGCCATAACATAAATTCTTACGGAACCCGCAAGGGAATGCTAAGAGTAACCTACCCGTATAATTGGTGCATAAGATTCAAACTCCCTTTTAATCTTACTTCGGAGGATTCGTAGTTCTGCAAGACCATAACAGGCAAAAGTCAAACACAACATAACATGCACCAATCTAAGAAAAGTCATTAAAACACACGCACAAAAAAAACAGCACAACTTACGATTCTCGAAACGAATAATGTCAGTATCATTCGGATCATTATTTGGGTCATCTGCATACAACAATTTTCAAATTAACTTGGAATTACTCGGAGGATCATATGATCTAGACGCATTGTAAGCATCATTTTTGACAACTCATCGATACGGACTGAGTCAAACTAAGACAATCTGTGAGTAATCCTTGCATACACCATCACACTTTTTTGTCTTCGTAACTATAATTTTAGAATTGGGATTTCTCCCTAAAATAAGATTCTTGCCATAAGGTTTCGGGGAGGACAATCTTGGACACGTTCTTGGTGTAGCCCTATCCAGAGGCTGCAAGTCTCGTTCCACGCCATTGGATAGACCGACTCATTCTGCTCTGGTCTTATTTTGAGCCTCGATTGTTTTTGCAACTTTACTTTGCTAGAATCTTTCTGAGAAAGAGAGCTTTTGTTTTCTCACACATCTTTTTAACAATTACCGACCAGGTTTTGTATGTGGTTTATGTTAGAGATTATAGTAAATGTTATTCTTGAATTTATATATAGTTCGGTGAATTTTTGTAGTAAATCAATCTCTGGCCAAATGGCAAAAGTGATTGAAACGTTTGGTTGAACGACATTACACACGAAGGAAGACGAAAAAGGATATTTCGTTAACCAAAACACTGGTCACTAGGAAGCGGACCAGGAACCGACCCGTTATCCAAAAACTGAAGACCGAACACCACAAAAATGGCTAAAACCGAGAGATATGACAAACCCTCGACCGCACCCAACAAACCAAACGGCCCATTTGGCAGACCCGACCCAGTTCTTGTCTTGGTGTACAGAGACCAACCAACGATGCCCACCACCACCAAGTAGCTCACACCTTCCAAAGCTCCAATTGAACCGGCTGGTCCTGGAGGTAAGCCACACCCCGTTGTCTTCAGTGTGTAGAGGGACCATCCAATTACAGGTGTTGCCACTAAACCACCGACTATAGCCACATTCTCCAGAAATCCACCAGTGTTGGTATTGTCCTTGGCCGTTGCGAGGACCCTGCCTAACGGTTTAATTGACCACTGGATCAGTTTTTCCCGGTGAAACAACGGTGGCAAAGAGGTGGAGATGGAAGATAGTTGAAGCATTTTAAGAGAGAGAGAGAGAAAGATTGGATTTTGATAACTCACCAGTCAGTCACCACACAAAGCCTTTAGCAATTTTGCTACATTAATTTTTTGGTATGGTATGAAAATGGCAAATGTTTTGAGCGTTTATATGCTTTTAAGAAGCCTTAATAATGACCGTTTGATCTAACTGGGCCAAGCTGGTGATTTTAAAATTTCAGCCCAATGCAATCTTTGTATTATCACCTTTTGGGTTATTTGGATTAAAAGTTCAGCCCAATACCGGTTCTAGATTAGGTGGTGTCTAACCAGACCCAATATAGTTTATTACGAATGCAAAAGAGTAAAACTTGACACAAAGACGACTATCTCGGAGTGTTTGAACAATTTAGAACAAACAATTTGGAAAGAAGAAGATAGAACTTTTTCAATACACCACAAAATCGTTAAAATAAAAAACGCATTTAAGGTTGGAGTAAAATATAATGATTGTCTTTAAACCGCATAATTGCTCTTTCGTATGGAGGTCACTACTTATTGGCGAAGGTCATTACTTAATGATAGAGATACTTTGAAAAAAGGTCTACGATTGGGAATGAATCGACAATTAAGTTTTGGATTGATCGTTGGTTACGGTTAATCCACCACGACCACCAATTCCGAAAGAAGGGGTAACATATGCAAATTTAGTCAGCGAACTTCTCATGCAGGCGACATATGGAACATAGACAAGATATAGATGCTTTTAATTGATGACTCTAATGCAAATATAATCCAATCAATTAAACTCAGCCCATCATCGGAGATGGATCTCATTGGTTGGCATTACACCAAGTCTGGACTAAACTCTACATCCATCCTTGAAAGTATTGTACTAAAGAAGGAGATATGGAAACTCGAAACAGCTTTAAAAATTAAACATTTCATTCTTACTCGTTCTGGTACCTGTTTGAGTTTCGGATTAATCCATTCGAGTTTCGGGTTATCAGATTTATAGATTTAAGATCCGTTCATGTTATTTTATTTTCGATTCGAGTTCGGGTTATTTTCGGATCAGGTTCGGGTTATTTTCGGGTCAGGTACCCAACATTTTTAGGATCCTTCAGATTTGGGTCGGGTTCGGACTATTTTTGGATGGGTACTTTCAACAAAAAATATATTAAAACGTACTTGAAATATTAATAAAACCGAAAATTTAAATTATTTCATTTAAAATATCATAAAAAAAAAAAAAAAAACTAAATATAAAATTGAGAATAAATCACTTAAAATATATTAAATATCTAAAATTGTAATATTGAACATTAAAAATTATATCAATTTTTTAAAAATACTATAAAATATTGAATACTAGGGATAGATCTGCGCATTGCGCTGGACTAAAGTTTACAAATTGACTTTTAAGTTAGAAAATTATTTTATTAAGTAAAATTATTTAAGTAAAAGAGTAATTATCTTCTACAATAAAAATATTATTTTTATGTTGTAACCAAAATAATTACATATGTAATAAAAAAGTTGAGTGCAAAATAAAATATTAATATTATTTGGTCTCCTTAGATTATATAAGAGTATTGAGCCATCTTCATATTCTTCTTGTGTTATTTGAATTTGAATCATTTCCGACTCATAGATAGTCAAACATTATCCATATGTGTAAGCAGAAAAAGAAAGATTTTAAAAGTTTTATTAAGTTTACGTAATTTAAATTTAATTTTAAAATAAATAATCGATAAAAAGGAATAATTTCTTTTTTGAATTTAGAATTTTAGAATAGGTTGATGGTAACTACATATATATTATAGTTTATTAAAAACTAAATAGTCTTTTAAATTTAAATTATTTATATTTTGATATTGTAGAAATATAAAATTAAAAATCGAGTTTTATCTAGAATGTAAAAATACACAAATTTAAGAAAAAAAAATTCATGTCAAATATAAAGTTGACACATGTCAAACTATCTTGAAGAGAACCATTCTTTTTATAATAGAAAAATACATAATTAAAAATCAAGAATTTTTATCTTGAATCTAAAAAGACATAAATTTAAGAAGAAAAAATAAAAATTGAAAAAAACTCATGTCAAATAGAAAGTTGACATATGCAAAATATTTATTATACATATTATAATTTATGAAAAATCGAATAGACTTTAACATTTTTTGTAATATTTTGATACTATGCAAAATATATAATTAAAAGTAGACACATTTTATCTACATTTCTTAACGACTAAAATTTTAGAAGAAAAAATAATAAATGAAAAAGACTCATGTCAAATGGAAAGTTGACAGATGTCAAGCTCTCATGAAGAGAACCTTACTTTATATAATAGATGTGTAAGAAGAAAAGAGAAATTTAGTTTAAAATAAATAATTGAAAGTTTATATAATAGATGTCAAACTCAAAATTTTATTAAGTTTACGTTATTTAAATTTAGTTTAAAATAAATAATTGAAAGTTTCTGAAAAAATGTATTTGAATTTAGATTTTTAGAAAATATTGGTTATATATTGTTACATATTATAATTTTTGAAAATCCAAATAGGCTTTAACATTTAATTATAATATTTTGATACTATGGAAAATATAGAATTAAAAATAGAGACTTTTTATATAGATTTTTAAATTACTAAAATTTAAGAAGAAAAAAATAAATAAAAAATACTAATGTCAAATGGAAGTTGACAAATGTCTAGCTCTCATGAGGAGAACCTTACTTTATTTAATAGATGTGAAAGAAGAAGAAAAGAGTTTTCAAAATTTTATTAAGTTTACGATATTTAAATTTAAGTTTAAAATAAATAATTGATAATTATGAATAAATATACTTTAATTTAGATTTTTAGAAAATGTTGATGATAATTACATACATATTATAATTTATGATAATCCGAATATACTTTAACATTTACTTTTTAATATTTTGATATTATGGAAATATGAGTTAAAAATAGATAATTTTTTATCTAGATTTTTAAAAGACGCAAATTTAAGGAAAAAAATAATAACTGAAAAAACTGATGCCACATGGTAAGTTGACACATGACAAAGACTTATGAAGAGAACCTTACTTTATATAATAGATGCGTAAGAAGAGATTGGAAATAAAGTTTTTCAAAATTTATTAAGTCTATGTTATTTAAATTTAGTTATAAAATATATAATTTATAATTATGAATAAAATGCACTTTAATTTAGATTTTTTAAATATGTTGGTGATAATTATATACATATTATAATTTATGAAAAATCGAATAGACTTTAATATTTTGTTTTTAATATTTTGATACTATGCAATATATATCTAAAAAAAGACACTTTTTATCTAAATTATTTAATACTAAAAGTTTAGAAGAAAAAATAATAAATGAAAAATACTCATGTCAAATGGAAAGTTGACACATGTCAAGCTCTCATGAAGAGAACCTTGCTTTATATAATAGATGTGTGTGAAGAATAAAAGAAAAAGTATTTCAAAATTTTATTACTTTTACGTTATTTAAATTTATTTTTAAAATAAATAAATGATAATTATAAATAATATGTATATGAATTTAGATTTTTAGAATATGTTGATGCTAATTACATACATATTATAATTTTGAGAAACCGAATAGACTTTAACATTTAATTTTAATATTTTGATATTATGAAAATATCTACTATATAAAAAGAGAAGGAGGTGTTCTCCTAGCTTGACATGTGGCACAACCTTTCCTATAAAAAAATATAATTAGGTCATTAATATTATAAAAGTTAACAAAATGTTTAATATGACATAATGGTTAAGTGTATAATATGACATAGTGGCTAGAGTAGAGGTTATGAGTTTGATTTGTTCCATTTCTATTTATTTTGGTATTTATCAAAACAACGTAGTTTTTCGGATTGATTACGACTTGATAAATTTATTTGTAATTTTTCTATATGATTGATATAATTGCAGAAAATTTTCATTAATTTTTTTTTTTGCAGTTAAACCTATACAAAATCTTTTTTTTTGTCAACAACTAATTAATATCATTAAAAAGGGTTTTGGAACCACGAAGATGGACCAACGTTTACATAAGACATAATCGAGGAAAATACTCTAGCTCTTTTTGCTAAACAATCTTCCATCTCATTCTTCTTACGCAGAACATGAACAAAAGAGTTTGAGTGAAAACTCTTCTTCAATTTTTGCAGCTCCTCGCTATAAAAAAAGAACATCGGCCAGTCTTGGGGTGAATCGATCATCTGGAGGAGTTCCATGGAGTTTGTTGCGAAAGTCATGGACCGATATGTTATTGTTGCGCCGTACTCGTTGTAGCCCCCAAAAGTGCTCCAAACTCTATGTGTTGAAGGTTAAACCCTTGCTATGATTTCTCGCTCCAATGAGTTGTTGTGTACCATCATATACAAAATCATCATGATAAGAAACTTCTCATATCAAATATAAGAAAATATTGGTTATGATTCTCAAGTAAAGGAAAAAAGAACTAAAATTAAATAAACAAAAAAACTTCAAACCACATCAAAGAGATGGAAAATTATAAAATAGACAAAATTATCTGAAAAATAAAAAAATAGATAAATTATAATATAAGAAATGATATGTATGTGAAAATACAAACTTTAAATGAAAAATGAGAAATTTTGAAATAATTATAATATTTGAAATAAGATAATAAATGTGATATAAAGAAAAATAAATAATTTAAAAAATATATATGAGATTATTATGATCATATAAATGATTTATTTATATAATAAAAGGTAATAAAATAAAT